>JXSR01S020539.1:5523-21099 GCA_000969725.1 Ophiothrix spiculata
TTAGGAAGTCCGTGCAGGAGACTATTATTGGCATCAAGACGAGAAGTAACAAAGGTGTGGATGAAATTGTGATCATCGAACATTTTTAAGGTGGCCAAAACTTACAGTGAACTTGGCGTTCTGCTCTGTTGCTCATCTCAAGGGACAGTAGCCTTAAATTATACAATGTATAATTTAAAGCACATGATTGAATGGTATCTGATCAGGTTGAAGTTGAGATTCAATTTGTAACCGTCCGTTTTCAATGCGGTTCTGGATGCGGTGCGTTTTGAATTGATATAATGGTTTTCAGCGAAAGTGATTCATTTTATCCAGTGCGGCTATTCGGAAACGCTTACTTGATTCGGTCCCTGGAGCGATTCATCCGTTTTGAACTTGCGTTTTGCGATTAGAGAAGATGATGAAATGGAACCGTATTGAAAACGGAAGTTACAAAATTGAATCGTAGCTTCCACCTGATACCATTCAGCTCAGTACCCTTCCAGTGCAAAACGCAATGCAACCGCACCGCAAACGAATAAAAGGAATCTCAGCTTTAGAGCTTTAATTAACATTCGATTAAATGTGATATTGTGTTGTTTTATCGTCATAGATCTGAACGTCAACGCATGAGTATGTTTTACTTTACTGGATATTTGTGATACGCGAAGTCTGTATGAATGCTAGTAAAGCTTTGAAATGTCTTTGATCGGATAATTTCAAATCGGAACAAACCTGTTTCACAGTGTTCGCGACTAATTTTAAGTGGAATGCGTGAGCATTCATATTCTTCCTCCTTTACTTCTTGACCAGGTGTAACTTTTGTTGTTCTTTGGCAGCACATTTCCTTGTGTAGTATACCATATGAAGCAATTCGATATTTTTCGGCTTCGTAGTTCATACCTTGAGCTCTTAAGCACTCGGATGCTAAAAACAAAACCTGGTGAGTTCTGCACTCATAAGTGTCATGAAAGTAAATGTCTGGACTAATGTCCTTGATTGGCGTGATCATGTAATATGCCAAGAGTAAGTACTTCAAGGCTTCCCCGTAATCATTAAGTAGAAAGTAAGCTTTAGCAATGTAGTAGTTAGTGTCACACCCATTAGCTATGATAACCTCTCCTAAATTTGGAGAAGAAGCTGAAATATCAAATTGTAAAGTCAAGTATTTTTCAAACATATCGATACTTCTTTGATAATCGTGCTGTTGAATGAAAGATAACCCGTGGTAGTGTAAAATTATTGCAACAATACAATAATGTTCCGGTATAAATATTCTGAAAAGGGAAATGTTCACGATTGAAGTGCGATTTAATGTTGCGCAATTGACATTCTTGGTTATCGTCCGATTAAATGGCAATGCTTCAATGCTCCATAATTTTTCAAGTGCATCATCGAAATAACCAGATGCCTCCATGACATCAGAGATATTATAGTCATGTGATGAATCAGAACACATATTAGGAAAATGAAGAATTCCAAGCAAATTCAACATGATAACAGCACATACAGGGTGTCCAAAAATTAACTACCCATTTTTAAATGCTTATAACTTTAAAACCAGGATTCGCATGGCAGCTACAGACATATGTATTGATAGAGGAAACTTGTAGAATCAATTTGGTACCAAACATGATATAATTGCCACTTTTAAAAATTATTTTCAACGTAAATTACGTCAAACGTAAAAAGCCTACTTTCATACTCAGAAGAAAAACAAATGTGCGAGTCACATGTAGAGGAGGGATCAATCTTTGAAGACAGGAGAATCATTCATGATCATTTTAATGACTAATTCAGCGAAACAGCTTTTACAATGTTAATACAAAGATTTTTGATTGTGGTTTTGTCTTTATAATTACATAATGCTCATTAATATGTTTTTAATTTGTCAAAGCGTAACTCTCGCATTATGGTCATCTTTAAATGGCACACAACAGCATTACTCCTTATTACACATTCAAAGTTACACTCACAGGGACATATCAAATAACCTCCTTCTTACCCAGATTAAGCTGCCTAGTATATCAGAATATGTTCTAGATGCCTCCTTGTAGATTTCAAAAAATAATTTACTCTAACGTCAAAGCTCTGGACGTTTGTGCATGCGTTCTTCTTGATCTTCCTGTTTTCACTGATGATGTTCTGTTTCAGGTCGGGAATAGTCCATGGTGTTGAGATGTACTGTCCTTCAGATAACCCAAAAAAGTAATTGAGTGGACTTAAATCATCGGAGTGAAAGGGTCAGGGTTTCCTTGTCTTGAGCAATATGAGTGTTCATGAAAAAGTTAATTAGTAAAGCCATTCTAAACCGTTTAGCTGTATGAGGCATCATGTCGTCATAGTGAAGTGGCAGAAGAGTATCAACACTGTATGGTTTATTGGCTCAACCACTTTGAACTTTCAGACCTTCTTGCTATCTTAAAAGTTTACTGATTGCATAATGTTTGGTATCAAAAGAATTCTACAAGTTTCCTCTATCAATACATATGTCTATAGTTGCCATGCGAATCCTGGTTTTAAAGTTATAAACATTTAAAAATGGGCAGTTAATTTTTGGACACCCTGTATAATACAGTTCTTTCTCTCTGGTATTACTTGTTGAATCCTCTGAGCATGCTTCAAAAAAGAGATGCTTTTTGATTTCACGTCTTTTGGTCTATCCCCTATACATAGTGCAGAACCGTGAGAAAACCATGTTTTAGTGGTATTTAAGACAAAAGGCTCAAGTGCAGTTGAAATTCCTGAAAATAGAGCAGCTTTGAAGGTTCTAATATCATAATAATGCAAAGATTCGTGAATAAAAAATGATTGACTAAAATATATGGGAAATGTGAGATCGGGAGCTGAGCCTGATTCTTCCAGAAGCCACATATTACCTAACCCAATTAGATATGAGAGTGTTGCTGTAGTAATATGGGTTCCATAGACATGTTTAGATATTGCAAGACTCTTTTTAAAAGATTCAATTGCTTGAGGTACATTGCGGTCAATTGCGAACAGGTGCCCAAGAATGAAATAAGCTCCAACAAGACGTTCATCATCACCCAACATTTTCATTGAATCAACAGCACTGTCAAATCTTCGAAAGCTAGTTTTAATATCAATATTAGTGTTTCTTGATTTGGAAACATAGGGATAAAAATCTGGGACATATTCAGTGAATGACTGAAGTAAATTTCTATATGGAGATATAAACTCCTCCCACTTTTCAAGGTGCTGTTTGTAGAATATATTTTTTTGTTTCTCTGATCTTTTCCTGGTTTTGTCAACATGTGGATTGGTTTTTGCCATTTCCTTGGTAAACGTGCGTAAGATATCATGCATAGCATATCTCGCATCTCCATTCCAGTCTATGAAGTATTCCAAAAGACAGCGTTTATATAATACATTCAGATCCCAAGAAATGTTAAGAATAGTATTCATATTAATACTGACCATATACGATACATGAATTGCAGCATCTTTGGTAAATGTCCCATTGAACACGGAGAGTGACACAAAGGTATCTTGTGTGCTGGCATCCATTTTGCGATAGAAGATGCTTATTAGTTTATAGAGATTGGTGTCATCAATGACGTCTTCGACGTCCTTCAATGCGACAAATATGTTCTCTTTCTCAATTGCAGTAATGAAGTCGCCAGCGTCAACAATGGAAGTTCTCAAATGACCACCGAAAAGCGCTAGCAAAAGCGGGATTCCGTTGGTTACCTCAGCCAAACGATATGCTTGTTCACTGGATAATGACCTATGTATTCCTCGTAATATAGAGACTGATGTTGAAGTATTCAACGGTTTCAAGTTGATATTCACAACATTAGCTCCAATGACCTCAAAAGATTTTCTTGAGGTAGATAAAATACTGAATCCTTGAACACTATCGTCAATAAGGCATTTCAGAAATGACAGTAAATCTCCTTTGGTATTTACATTCAAAAGCAAGTCCTCTAAATTATCTAGTATCACTGTGGTAGTATTCCGATTCATGCCCCGAGAAAATTTTTTAAGAACTGCCATTGTATCATATGTGGTGGTGTAGTCGCCTGTAATTGACATTGCCAATTTTAATTTCATATCTTCAATGCAATTTGTTCCACGTAAGTCTGAAAAGATTACCTGGCGACTGAGATTTTCTTTTAGTTGCTTACCAACAACAATTGCAGTAGATGTCTTGCCAATTGCTGGCATTCCGATAATGTTGACAATATTATAGGAACCATTTGTGAGACATTGACTGATTTCTAAAATTTCTGTCTCTCTTCCTTGAAAGTATACGGGTTTTCTGTTACTGGGAAAGTAGAACCTGTCAGGGTTAATTCGATACACCGAATTCAATTGACGGTTATTCCAATATACACTTAAGACGAATATTAAAATTAAAAAGATTAGTATAAACACTATAAACACTTGCAGTTTAATGGAAAATTTCGTAGCTATTGCTTCTATTTCTTTTACAGCACTGACGCAACTTAGACCTTTTAAGGAACAGTTAATTCGCCCAAGGAGGTCATCAAATCCCGATGAATCTAGCGATTCTGTATGGTGATGCCTCAGATTATTTCTTATTTTCCTAAGTTCATCAATTAAATCGTATGTCTTCTTTTTCCTGTTTTTCAAGTCTAAAGAACGTGAAAATAATATTGTTTGAAATAGGGCCGATGCATCCCATTTCATACGACAACCCGTTTTTTTAAGGTAACCAAAATTGGTTTTAGATGACCGTCTAGATCATGAATTTTCTATCTGTTTGAAGTTAATAAAACTCTGCGCATCATCATTCCAAGGCATGTTGGGAAACCTCTCGTCCCATTCTCTCTTAAAGATCTCTTAAGAGTTCTTTGGTCACGATGATGCCCAAAATATCATGGTTTATGATATTGAATCGTTCTTGGCCTTTCCATGCAGAATGATTTATCCACCTTATAATCCTTGTATAACGTACCATGGCCACCGTCCAACCTGTATAAGAACAGAGAAGGGAAACAAATATCATTAGACTGCTATTTTAAATTTCATATTTTCAGTATCGGACATTATTTTCGCAAGGCTATGGGCTCTCCCCAACCGTGGAAAATCGTGTACTATACACTCTTAGAAGGCCGGGATCAAATTTTTGATCCTTTTTCGGGATCATTTTATTTTGATCCTTTAAGGATCACTTTTGATCCTTTTGCGGATCAATATATACAAATGGATCAAATTCACAAGGATCATTTTTGATCCTTTTTAAGGATCATTTTATTTCTATCCTTTTTGATTACAATATCAAAGTTTTGATCCGTATTTCTGGTTTACTTTGATACGGAAAGGATGAGCTCACATTTTGATACCGCGTTTGGATGCAACGTGATGTTTTGTTTCATATTTGAGTACACCCCATTACTGCTACACAGCGGGGAATGTATACTATGGTGTAACATGTATAAATACGTTGATTTCATCACACAGCCCCGTGGTCGAGTGGTTAGAGCCTTGGTCTTGTAATTACCAGCAGGTATGAGTGCGGCGTGGGTTCAAACCCTGCTAGCGTCACTTCAGTGTGATGTTTTTTGCAGGTCTTTTTTATAAGAAATATTTGATCCTTTTTCGGATCAAAATTTTTGATCCTTTTTTTGGGATCACTTTGATCCTTAAAGGATAAGCTCATATTTGATACCTAAAAAGGATCAAAATTGATCCTTTTTGTCTCATATTTGATACTTTCTTTCTAAGAGTGATAGATAGTACACGAAATGGCTAAGTTGGAACTATGAAAACATATGTTGCAAAGATTATGTTGTAATTAGAAAATATGTTTTAAATTAAAACTGACTACCAAAATGACTGATATATAGCAAAGTATTTCCTGAAAATTGACAGGAAACACCTTTAAAACATTTTACCCATACTTGAGCACTTGGGTTTTGAAAGAGTGAGCAGTTTGGTACAAAAGCATGATATTTGGCACGATGATTTTTTATGCTGAATCGTATTAAAATGACAACCATTTTTATGAATTTTCGTCTAGAGTGAAATTTTTAAAATACCTGCTAAAATTAAAACCCCGGTTAAAATATTTAATGGTTTTAGCAATTAAGATACAAAATTGATTAAAATAAAAATTATAAAAAGTGAGATATCACATTTGAACCGCTACAATTTTTCAATTATAACGTACACATATTAAAACTATATAGTATAATAATTGCACGTTTTTAAAATTTAAAAATACAAAATAAAATTTAAAAAATTCAGATATCACATTTAAACCGCTACAATTTTTTAATTATAACTTATACATATTAAGACTACGAGGGTCATTCAAAAAGTTCTACCTGTTGTATCATAACGTTTGTTCTGTTAAAGGTATACTTAAAAATTGACACAAATATAGCTAAGAATGTCACCTACACATGGTGAAACAATCATATCAATATATTTTCTAGATTTCTGTAGGTTACATGAAAACCACAGTAAGGTTAGGGTACACCGGAAACGGTAAAATATCTAATGAAATTTCACCTGAAATTATATGAGTAGCTTATGTATGAACAACCATCTGTAAACCCAAAAGTTATGTAAGTTACATAATAAATTTGATATGAAAGTGTACCTAACAGTGCAAAAAGTCATTTGTCACTGGTAAAGTAAACTTGTTACAGACATAAATTACCCAGAATCCCAAAATTTGAAAGGATGTCTTGTACCCTCTCGGGATTACGAATATCAGCATAGAGTGTTTCTCTGTAGCCTGACTTTTCCCAAGTGCGTTTTTATGTAAAAAGCAACAGTTGAAGCTACTACACCACATTTTTTAGTCAAAAACATGAAATTGGTTGCTTTTGGTATCTACCATGAAAATATTTTTAAAATAAAGCTCTACAATGCTACCATTTTGTATCTTGTTTTATTAAGGTCGATTTCTTCGTAAACTGTGTCTTTGGTGATTTTGATATTATTTCTGGAGGGGCTATTTGTTCCTATTATTGTTATCCTTGTGAATTACCATTTTTTGCAGTCCGGGTCAGCTTTTTTAATCATCCCGCATAATTGTATGTTCATTCTTATGTTTTACAATTTTTTTTACTGTATAGCAACACTACATGGCTAGATTATGGCCTTTTTAATTCACTGTATTTGAGCCACTTTTAAAAATGTTGCACATATTTTGACCGTTTCCGGTGTAACGAAACCCTCTGTGGTTTTCATAAAACTTACAGAAATCTAGATAAGATATTTATATGATTGTTGCACCATGTGTAGGAGACATTCTTAACTATATTTATGCCAAATTTTAAGTATCTACCTTTATTAGAACAAAAGTTATGACACAACAGGTAGAACTTTTTGAATGACCCTCGTATATAGCATAATTGCACGTTTAAAATGGCAACAAACTATCTAAACTTAAAGCTTGATTACTTTTTTGTAATAATGCATTAAAAGCACAAATGCAAGCGTCAATGAGAGTCATGAACTTATTCTCCTCAAGGATCGTCAGGAATTTGACGTGAACCCGACGTCGAATCTTTGGGTCGCAATAATGACATCACGATAAATCTTTAATGTAGGGTCTATGCGTACTCTGGCAACTGAATGGTTACGCTGGTCCCCGGCCTCTTATATCTTCAACAACTCCACACTGACATAAGACGCAGGTATCCGCTAATGAATCTAAGCACTTGATTAGCCCGTGCCCTGAAGGCATTTGTTTTCCGCGTCAAACACACAACATGCGTGACGCATTGGTGATTGCGCGAATGCTTGTAACGCGTTGTTAAACGCGGGGCGCCATGCAGAGGTCGCGCATGTAAACATCGCCATTTTGTCAACCTCTTCACCAAAGCCTTCCAATCACGAACGTTTGCCGTGTAGTTTGATAGGGCGAGGGAGCTGTCAAGTTGTGTAATTCTACTGGTCAAAATTTTGACTAATTTTGATCAGCCAATACCTGCGGTGATGGGCAGTCTGAACCATATAGTGAAGCGCCCACATCGAGGGTACCAGCGTACTGAATGGTAATTTGACTGAGAATGCGGCTTAACAAGGTGATGATTGAGCCAGCCAAGCGCCGTTCCTTGCTAACGCACCATTTGGCGGTAAATTATAAGATGCGTATTGCGTTGTAGTCAAATAATAGTAGCGTGAGACAGAGCGCAGAGCTTGGTCAATACGCAGTCGCGCAGCGTCGGTCCAGGCATAGCGCCCGCGTTGCGCAATCCCCTAACTTAGCCCAATGTTTAGGGTGCAAATAGACCAGTTTCCTATCTGGAGTTTTATTAATCTATGGGTCTATGTTATTATGATCAAAGTGATCTCCCCCATGTTTTACGGAAGAATATGTTATGAATAAGAGGTGAATCTTTGTGTAAGACCAAAAGTGAATGCAGTTGAAGGCTTGAAGGGCAAGTCAAAATCTAATCAACGCTGGTATAATATGTTATTTTCAAAGCAAAATTATGCTTTTATTATATGCACTTTTGATACAACCATGTATTCAGTAATTTTCAATATGGTCGCTCAAATGAGCTAAAAGCTTTTAACCAATCAGAGGACTGGAATCTATATATGAGGTATATAATGAACTTTATATAGTTGAATTAATAGTAGGTCCCTAGTCAATAAAGATTTCTACGCCTCATCAATTACACGGCTTGTTTTATTTTATGAAGTGATGCCTCTGTACAGTGTTGAATACTTGAATAAAAGACCTACGCCATCTGCAATAGCTAGAACACATGTTACAATGACAATTCATGCTATATTTTCATAAAGAGCACGTTGTGAGTGTTTATTTTTCGTCATGGTCATGTCCATATCGTCATATTATCATTTTCAAACATTATTCATTAAAATCATTACATTGTTAAAGCATACAACAATTAAAAAAATTGTCGGACACATGATGAAAATACAATTTAAACACACCTTAAACTACCCCCTGACCTAGTTTAGTTTTAAACGCATTTTAGAGCAGTTTAACTACAAGTGGTTAAAATTTAAAGGGTGATTACATTTAGTCACTCTTTGAGAATTACGTTTATCTTTTTTATGGTTTAAATCGCGATTTAAACATTGATTAGCGTTAAACATCTTTCGAGAATACGGCCCTTAAATTTTAGTTGGTAAGTTATAGAGTAAAATCTTTTCCAAAAATGAAGGGTTGACACCAACTTTAAGGATTATATTAGTGCTGAATGATGGCCATTTTCAAAATGACTGCAAATGTGCTCAAAATTAGCAAAGAGTGCTGATTGGGCATATTTTTAAACTAAAACGCCACAAATTAATATTCTGTGAGAAAAACCCTTATCTTGTAAATGCAAAATTGCACAATTGGATGCAAAAACACAAGTAACTAAAATATTGTTGCCCACTACACAATATTCATTTCCAGAATTCTAAGTGGATACCTAAATGCCTATACTACACAGTGCACACTGTCTGATTTGTGGTACATATTAAGATAATCTTGAACACAAATTAATCAAAATATTTCCTTTTATATTATTAATCCCATGATACAAGAAGAATCATACATGTACATGTAGGGTGTAACGGTGGCCATCCGGTTGAATAAAAGTTTTCAATATACTGCTAAAATATGTTTTTAAATAAAATTTAAATCGACAAGTATGCAAAAATGTCATATTTTTTGGACCTTTTAAAGCTTGGTTTGATTATATTTTGAGCTATATTGGTGGCCATTTTTTATAATGCAAAATGTAAACAGTAATACCTTATGAGTGTATAACTTTTTCCACTCTGGCTTTATTTTACTACAATTGAGTATTGTTTTGGTTCATTTTGTGTTCGAATTACATAAAAAATACTGTAATTTTGGTTATTTTATTAACTATTTTTGCAGTTATTTTAAATTTCAGAAATGTGATCAAATCATTCTGGACATCAAAAATTATGTTTGTGCAATCTTATTTGTGTTTTTTCATCTAATTGTGTAATTTTCCTTTAATTTTGTAAGTTTAATTTTGCGTGGTGTTTTCGAGTAAAAAATGTACCAACTTTAACACGTTTGGCTCATTTTAAGTCATTTTGCGGCCATTTTGAAACTTTCCATCAATAACCACCAATGTTATGTTTTAATTTACCACACTAAGTTTTTATACTACCATTAAATATGGATTAACTTTATGAAAGTAATGTTTTGTCACGTTCGAATTACTCAGAAAGTACCGTGATTTAGCGTTGATGAGAGTTCAACTTGCCCATCAAGCCTTACCTCGTATTCACGTTTGGTCTTGAACATCCGATACAAAGATTCAGCACTTATTCATATCACATACTTCCGTAAAAATATTGTGAAGATTCACTTTGGTCGAATAAAATACATGAATATTGTGCTCTCAATTTTGCCACCAGTTAAAAAAAAAATGATTCGTGGTTGACATTTTTGAAAAACTCACACGGCATATACAAAAATACTGCAAAACAGATAATTTCTCTATATATTTAGCTGCTGATAATGACGGCCCTTTTAAATGTTCAAGATGGCTGCCATATTTTGAAATAGACAAAAATGATTCCCATCCTGGAATGATTCAACATAAAAATCTCTATCATCTTACCAAATATCACGCTTTTATACCAAAGTGCACACTCTTCCAAAACAATGCTCAAGTACATGCATAATTATAGGTAAACATGATAAAGTGCTTAAAAGCTGTTTCTATCAATTCCCATGAAATATTGAAATATTTGTCTACTATTTTGGTAGTCAGTTTGAATTTAAGCATGTTTACAACATAAATGTTAGCAAAATATTTTCCATATAGTTCCAAAATCCATTTTCAAAGATAAATATGGATATAACATGATCTTTAAGTGCATATCTATCATACCTGTAACCAAACATACTGAGAGATTTTGATAGCTGATGATCTTGGCTCACATTAAAACTCATTATACAGTAATAGAATTTGGAGCAAATTGGAAGGGTCAATTTTGCCTTTTTTGACCATTTTGGGGTCAATTTCGACATGAAAATCACAAAATTGTTTTTGCCATCCCCCATACGCTAATGCAAAGCCCATGTGCATGAGGAAATTATTCCACATGGATGAAGAGCTGTAACCCCGGAGCTGTAACAATGTTTGCTCACATATGATGATTTAAAAACAAAAACAAACGTTGTTTAAAATGTTAAACAGCATTGTTCAGTTCGTTATTTAAAAATTTGTTATTAAAGCGTGTTGTCTTTATCAATGTTGTTTGAATTTTAAAAATGTTATTTAAAGTAAAGTTTTTTTTAAACAAACACTGTATCAATAGATCATCGCTCAACCTTGTTTAAAAAATATTGTACACAATATTGTTTAAAAATTAAACAACTGATGTTTAAGGTTTTAACAAATTGTTCATTTTCTGAACTAGTTGTTTAATTTTAAACAAAGTTGAATGATGATCTATTGATATAACGGTTGCTCATTTTTTTCTAACAGTGTATTCATGGTGATTAGATAAACCAATCTAATTTGGACATTTTAGTGAATTTCTTGGGGAGTTAATTTCTTCTTTTTTCTTTTTTTTTTGTTCTTTTTGCATCATTCGTAAATTACAATTTCATTTATACAGGCCTATGGAATGCCAATTATAATTGTTTTAAGAGTCGAACCCCACCAAGGGGTGTCAAACCATGACCAGTTTTTTTTGAAGAATTTATTAAAATTAAACTTTTATATGGCCTATTGTTGGGCCATATGTGACCCGTCATATCGAAAGGTACCTTAATACCGGCATAGTAAATTACGAGATACAGGCCATTGAAGCTGAGCATAGTCAAAAATCACGTCCAAGGTCGAATTTGTAATTTCATCAGAAACGTTATCTTTGAAGTGTATTCTATCATATTAATCATGTTCCAACATCCAAAACATAAGACAACTGTTTTAAAAACCGAGATAAAAATCCTTTCTCCACTCACGTTTAACCAGTACAGAAACTTTAAACTTGATTTTCTCAGAACTTTAGTTTTCGGAATCATCCCGATACCTTTTACCAATTTGGATGTAACTTTGTAATCGAACATCCAATAACCAAAAGCAAGGTGTCATTTTAAAGCTTAAAATATAATCTTTCAGATGAGACCAAAATATCAATTTTAATTTTGCCGACCTTAAGGTACCTTTCGATATGACGGGTCACATATTAGGGTTATACGACTACTGCCGCAAATGATGTCATCACTTGTGAAATATTGAGACTGTTTTAGTCCCTCTAGCTAGACTTGACCCAAAATAATATTAATTATCATTGTACCACTAAAACAAAGCCCCAGATAATCATAAAATACATGTTTTAGATTCCACGATTTCTCACATTTATTTTAATGTTAACTTGAAATTTCATTTCCTTTGCCCTAAATCCATATCGTCGTCAGTATTGGTTTGCCACCATAATGTTTACAGTTGCCGTGACGACACTTTGATACAAGCTCGCTACCTTGGTTGATGCGACTGGTTGTTATAAATATATAGGGCCTGTATACATGTATAGTTTAACATGTATTGAATTTCATTATAGATCGCCACAATTTGATCATAACACTACCTTTAAATTATTTTCAAGTTTTAAAAGATATAATTTTCATAATCTTGAATGAAAATAACATGACAGATTACCTACTCAAATAACCCAGAATTAATGATACATTGATCTTGAGACTAATGTCTGTAGACCGCAGAGATAGCGCCAGTCGTGACAGTGTTTCAGCAATCATGGATATCAGCGAGCGTAAATGAAATAAGAAAAATGATGGTATTCATATTCTGGTCATATCATTTTTATTTTTAGATTAGACTTTTCATATACAGAGGGCGGGGACTGCTACAACAATATGATTGCATTTGTTAAAAAAAATTTCAAATATGGTTAGGTCCATAAATAAAGGAACTAGCATAGATTGAATTTAGATTCCACCTAGATTTTAGAAACATATGGAAATGCTCTAAATAACGTTTAACAGTATAGTAAAATCCAAAAAAGTGCAAAATTTTACACACAAATGGCTCAAATTGAGAGAAAATTAATTTGCAATATATCATAATTTGATGGTGGTGTGACTATCCTGTGTTTCCAAAATCCTAAATTTGTACATCAGATGAATTTACCAGATAAAATATCAAACAAAGCTCATGGAGACAATTTAATACATAGGCCTATTAAAAGAGAAACAATTTCATCAAAAATAATTTGATTGGCCATCACAGGTTTAGAAACAAGATCTTTTTAAGTTTTCAAAATTAAAGTGGGTAAAGAATTACAATTTTCTCCAATATTCCTCAAAATCATGAAAAACCACTTGTAGGTTATATTACTCTAAACATATTCTATCGAATCAAGTAAAAAATATGTAGGTAAAAATTATTTGGAAGAATCTAGGCCAGTCCCTTTAAAGGGACTAGCCTAAATTCCACCTAGAATTAAATATGTATGGAATTGCTCTAAACAAAGCTTAAAAGTATAGTAAAATCCAAAAAAGTGCAAAAATTTACACACAAATGGCTCAAATTGAGAGATAATTAATTTGCAATATATCATTCTTTGATGGTAGTGTGTTTCCTAAATCGTAACTTATGTACCTCAGATGGATTTACCAGATAAAAGATCAAACAAAGCTCCTGGAGATAATTTCAAGCAAAAAAAAAATGGAAACAATTTCATCAAAATAATTTGTTTGGGCATCACAAGTGTAGAAACAAGATTTTATCAGTTTACAAACTAGAAACACTTTTTTCACACCACTTTTTGTCACCGGGGACTGAAAAATTGAAGTAGGTAAAGAAATGCTATTTTCTCCAATATTCCTCAAAATCATGGAAAACCTCTTGCAGGTTATATTATTATAAACATGTTCTATCGATTCAAGTTAACAAATATGCAGGTAAAAAATTAGTGGGAAGAATCTAGGCCAGTCCCTTTAATTAAACACAATAACAAGTTCTTTTTTTAAGCTGGAAATACGTTGAACAGAATTATAACTGTCCTTATTTGAGAACGAATGATAAAAATCATGTGAAATGTTCAGCATGCATTCGTGTTTTATTCATCATTTTAGTTGATATGAAATTACAATAGGATCATGGATTACACTTTTATTTGAAGAAGAAACGCAACACTGACATAGTTTTGATTTCCCACAATGTGTTGACTCTCATGAAATAGCGATAGCATTTGCAAACCTGTTGACTTATGGTGCGTTCATAGTCCAACGATTTCACAACGATTTCATCGCACGACGTCTACCGATACGCAGTCTTCAAGAATTATAGCGCAATATGCGCAGCGCGTTTGAAGACTGCGTATCGACAGACGTCGTGCGATGAAATCGTTGTGAAATCGTTGGACTATGAATGCACCATTAGTTGTGTTGCAATACAATAACAGGAACAAGCATTACGTAGAAAGTACAACTTCTCTGAATATTTAGTATTTCAGCTGCAGAATGTTTTTAATTTATCGACACTGCTTGTAGACTGATCATAAATATCGTTGCCCTACGACAAAACCTCGTATCTCACATTTTGGTCAAAATTAGTTTTTGGTACCATTTTGTAGCTGAGAAGTCAAAGTTTCTTGTGACAAAACCTGGTAAACCCATCTTCACCCTAAACCCACTGGTGACCAAATTTTCCAAATGTAATGACAAAATCTTGCTATGATGATTTCTTTCAGATACGAGGTTTTTGCACAAGATATATATTTACATTCCAATGTTCAGTTTTTGGTACAAAAACCTCGTATCTGAAAATTCAGACATAAAACCTACATTTGCGTTATTTTTCTTGCTTTAAACCCATAAATACCTTCATGATACCCACAATGATAAAAAACATTTCAAAAGTGTAATAAATTTATGGCTATTAGTTCAAAAAGATAGTAATTAGCAGAATTTTTCAAGGCCAGAAACGCGCTTTTGCCGATATTGAACATTTTACTTTTTGGAGATCTTGGTCGAGGGACTTGTCGTGGGATCGGCGATATATCTTCTTTAATCATGTTAATAGAGCGTTATAAACTTGGGAATGAAAAAAGAAAAAGAAAAAGAAAACATGTCAAGAAAATGGGACATAAGACAGATCTGTGTATAATTTTCAGTTTTTAGATACAAAGCCCCGAAAAGACTCCACAAGTGAATCATTGAACATTACTACAAATTATTGAATAATGATATATTATGATAATGATAGACTATTGATGATGCACAAAATATATCAATCAGCAGTACTCCATTAAACAACCAAAAAGAAACACAAAAAACCACCACGAGATATGGAATATTGGAACCATTGTTATGTGAAACTGAATTATTTGTTTTTGTTGATTAATTAATTGTTTAATTGGAGAAGTTTTAATTACTGAAATCTTTAATTGCAACAGTAAGGGAATTTTTTCATAAAGGACTTTTCAGTGTGAGATGTTGCAATCTCGTATAATTTCCAATTTTGTAAAAATAGGCATGATTGCATGAACCTATCAAATTTGCATAAATTAAATAACAAATCAGATGCTAGATGATGTGGAATTTCCATAATTAGATCATTGATCAGATCATCTTTAGCCCCGGCACTTTGGGAATTCCAATTGCTATTTCAGGTGTTT
>JXSR01S020541.1:23315-37705 GCA_000969725.1 Ophiothrix spiculata
AATAGTACTTTGTAAAATTATGAATCCTACTTTTCCTTAATAAAAATTGATTCTAAAGAGATACCATTTATCACATCAGGACTATGTCTTTCCTCGTTTTTCCTCTACCAATATCTCATACTAGTCTAGACTTCCAGTTTATACATGAAATGACTAAACTTTAATGCAATTTTGAAGTCTGTTATCCCAGAATTGTTCGGGGCTTACCAAATAAGAATAAAGAAAGAAACATTTGCACTTGTCAACATATTCAAGGCTGCCAGCTGTTAAGTAAATGATATGGGAAATGGCTTCTTCCTTTTCAATTTACTGGCACAGCTCCTCTTTGACAACAAAACTAACTAATTTTGCTACAAAGTATATAAAAAAATCTAACAATAATAATAATATTAATTGAAAGAAAACACATATTTTGCATTAGTTTTTAAAGAGTAGGTTCTGTTTAAATGCTGTGGCAAACAATTATATAGCAAACATGTTGACATTTATGAGAACTTTTATGTTAGAACTCACTACAGGGGACTAAGAGAAGAATAGCCTCAAAGTAGTGTCCCACTATTTGAGACACTTACATTATGCATCAGTATCTTAGATTTGGAAGTAGTAATATAATCCTAAGAAACAGGTGATGTTCTCTTTATTGGGATTAAGCATCACACATCTATGGCAAGATCAAGCTCAATATGTCACTTTGGGATCATTAAAGGTATTATAGGGTTAAAACATCAATGGATTTCATCAGACCTTATTTATAACAGAGAAATCCAGACCTTAATTATAACAGAGAGAGCAGAAAAGACTCTATTTCCTGGTGAAACTATTTTTAACGCTGTATCATGATTTTTTAAAATACAAATTTACTTTTTAAAGATACCCTATTGAAAAACAAACAATTATAAAATGGACGGAACTGATATCTGATTTACCCTTTTTATTCAAAATCAACTATATATTTATTATCTTAATAGTCAAAATGATTGTAAAGCCATTCTCTTAAACCTATGAATTTGTTTGAATCATATAAACAGATTTCCTGCCCTATATTCTGCAAAATTAAACAACAGGAAAGATTTAAACTGAAGAACTCAATCTTTGCATCTTATTTTGAAATATTCATTCAATTTTTATGCCCGATTTGTACTAATACAGTACAGCTATAGTTTTGTCAAGTGATAACAGCTGGGTTCTTTATTGATATGGATTCAAACTCACATCCCAATGCCATACCCTGTTAGAAGTATGTGAGTTCAGGCTTACTGAAAGTAACTGAGTTATTGAGTTAGATAAAAACAATTAAATGACTTATTTCATCTTATTTATGCTCACCTTTTTGACTGTTAAACATATATATTTTTAAAAATATCTCTAACAGTCAATTACATACAGTATATACATTTAAAGGAAAGTACATTTCCTTATATTGAATTGTGGTATTCCAATGGATGCCTTGGTCAAATGAAACAATCATATGTGAGTTAATATCTTTCTCAAGGCTATTCCCTCCATATGGTTGTTTCTCACATTGAAATAGTATACGCATATGATACCATCTACCAGTCCTGCCATCCACCACAAACCACCAGGTCGCCCCCTGATCAAATTTGTTTCATTTCAGATTCAGCCTTGAAATGACACTTGTTTCAGGTGCTTTCATTTTGCATTTAATTTCTGATACTATTTATTGCTTTTCAAATATTTGTGAGTTGAAATGAAAGAGGATATTTTGCTCAGTTTAGGAAAAGTATGACAACTTCAAATATGCAAACATCTCAATATTGTCAAAATACAACTTCTACATGTATTTTGCCCTGTACCTAAAAAATGTAAAATGCTGACTTTAATGGAGGTTTGTGGAGGATGGTCACATGTGTGCCTACCTTTTCGGGTATCTTTTTACAGTTTTTTATTTTAGGTGATTTTTTGTTTGTTTTCATAACAGGTGCTGGAAAACAACAAAGTAACTGTAATAGGGCGTATTTAGGATATTTAAGTCAAACTGAGTGCTTTTATATCTATTTAGTAAATTAGTGGGCAAATTATTGAGCCCAAAAAAGGTTTAACAATAGTATATATTCAAAATTCAGCAAGTACATCCACATAAAATTTATTATGAACCCAACATCCCTAGGGTATTGAATATGCCTTTCAGTGGATTCAAACTAAAACAAACTCTTTTTTTTTTTTAAATTGTACATAGTTGTTACAAATAATCATTATTTTGACTTATGCAATAACATTCAAAAATCATTATTTTGACGTATGCAATATATGCAATAACGTACAAAAGAAGCAGTAACATTTTATGGCATAATAAACCTAGACTAAGCTTTTAGTTTTCTTCCTGCCCTACATTCCATATATTGTAAGGCACTGAAAGATTTTTCAATCAAATTATTCCAATTCTATACCACCTGTCAACTTTTCATCAAATTATCCCATTCCTATACCACCTGCCCATTTTGAAATCTTCAGTACAGTTAAGTAGCAGCAGCTGGGTCTCTCACTCTATTTGATTCAGAATTACACCTCTACGCAATGCATTTAACAAGTATGCCAGTTCAAAATGGAAAAAAGTCAATGGCAATAACATAACAATTTTCTAAGAAGAAAGAAAACATGTTTACCAAAATATCTGAAACCTTCATGACTTGCCCATCTTTTTAAATGTATATAAACGTTTATCTCATGAAGTTGATTTAAGAACATGAACTTATGTATTTTGACACAGAACCAGCCTTTTGATATAATTTAGATACTCTTTTTATAGGTAATGAACTTTGAATATGCATGAAAATTATTCTGTGATACCAATATGGGTTACCTACACCCATAAAAGAAGCATTTAAAAACAACATTATTTATTACATATTTGGATTCTTTTAAGAATCAAAATATGTAATAAATAATGTTAAATAATGTTAAATATTAAAATATTATCAGATTTTGAATAACAAAAAGTCTGTCATACTACCTTTCTAAATTTTCCATTTACAGATCAAAATCTGTTACAGGCAAAAGAAACATGGAAGTAATAATAACGAGATTAAGAGAACAAGACCCACTTATTACAACTTCACTCTTATTTAAATGTATTTTGTTAACAGATATAGAATGTAGATGTCATTACAATAGAAAACTCCCGTCATGATTTGCTTCCACATTGGAGTTCAACTTAATGGGTCAATAGTCTTAACAAAACTCTCTTTCCCTATTTTTGTTAAACTGATTGCAGTAACTTTACTTTTACACTTTAGGTCTTAAGAGGACCCTTCAAATGTTTTGTTGTTGGAACAGGTAAAAAGAGCATTAACATCCTGTTTAATACTCTTGCTGTTTAAAGCAGATAGCAACATCAAATAGACATGTCTACTGAAGCATATATTTGTTGGGAGTTAACAGATTTGAGTTTGATAAATGCCATGAGTATCTAATGCCAACAAGGCCATCAGCTACGGTGTTTGTAATGCATTTCTGTCAATGCCTTGTATTCCTCTATTGGCACTCTACTGGAAGGAAATATATCAGTATCTTCACTGGGAAACCACCAACTACTGGAAGGGAATCCATCTGTATCTTTATAAGGAATTCTTCAGTATCTTTATCTGGTATTTTGGTGCAAAGTTATCACAAACTTGGTATTGACAGTAGGTTTACACAATCAACATTCTCTTTTCATTTGTCTTTTTTTAATAGAAACAAATTACATATTTTGCTTGACAAAACCAGTGAATTCTTTATTCACATTATATTTTGTACTTCACGTCGGACGACTTCATCAGATCTAGTCACCTGATCCACTTTCCTTGGGAACTTTCCTCCTATTGATTTTCTTGATAGACTTCTTCCCAGTTACCAAAGGTGAATCATAAATGAGACGTAACAAGTATGTGCCCTTTTCTCTATTCCTTGTCTAATCTCCTCTTTTACAAATTTCTGTTGCCAAATTTCTCTAGAATTTCTGTTGTGCTCCTTTCCCAGAGTTTTGGGATTATCTCAACCAATAACATGGTTTGCTCTCGCGACGTGATCTGATATCGGTAAATATGTTTTCATTCTCTTAGAATGTGTCCTTTTATATACAAAACTTAATGGCCTGTGTCTTTAAACATCATAAGAAAGTGAATTAGAGGTGTATCTAGGTCTCTTTCTGAGCCTCTTAAGCATAGCTGAGCTACAGTTTAATGTACTTTACAAGGCACTTGATATCCATTCTGAATATAAAAAATGAGTGAAAAAGTGCAATGTTTTATAATAAAGAAATATTATAACACTTGAAACTTTACTGGTTGTATATAAAATCATGTTTGTGAAAGGAATTTTTAACTGAACATTGAAATGTGTCTTTGTTTGGAGGAAAATGGGAATTTCTATACCACCATATTTACATGCCTCAAATCATAAATATTTTTGGATTTCTTAATGCCTCATATTCTTTGTACATTATTGTGATCTTAAAATACCTAAATGTCAACTTTCTAAAGTTAGATTTGTTATTTCTAGCATATATACAAAATATAATATGTTGTTAAGTCATGTTAGGCTATGTTTGCATCAAAAAATGACAACAATTATCGTTTTACATAAACTGAAAGAATGATTACATAAACTGAAAGAATGATTAATTCTATATTGAACAGCATCTTTTGGCTTATTATTACATTACATTTGTGTACCACCGCGGCAAAAGGGTCAAGTTGTCGACTCCTGCATGTTGCTCATTGTAGCATATCTGATGTATACAAATACCATACATTAGATATGCTACAAGGAGCAACATGTACGAGCCGACAACTGGACCCTTTTGCCGCGGCGGTACACATTTTTGCAAATGTACCTGTAAAACTAAAAACAAATGTCTGAGTTCCCATTTATTTTGTTTGTTGACATTGTAAAAATTATAATGTTTAACTTGAGGTTAAAGTAGAATTCTAATATCCTTTGCAAAAAATCTAATCAATACAAAATAATCACAAAAACAATAACGATTAATTTAAACATTGCCTTGAGCAAAATATCAATACCATGTTAGCTTGACCACATTGAGTGATGGTCACATAACCATCACTTACCTGATAGTTAACCATAACAATGCCGTCCCTTGGGTATCATGTCTACATCAAGTCACAGGTATGTTGTACAGCACAAAGACATGTCACAACATATTCACATTAGCTGACATTGAAAAACATATCGAAAACTAAGGTTGGAATTTTAATATCTACACATCCATCAGATAATCACAAGATCAAATTGGAAAATGAAATCAAATTTCAACTCAAGTCTCCAGAGGAAAGTATTAAATTTTGAATTTAACTCTCATTCCAAGAAGCAGAATGTTAATATAAAACCATACTGCAATACCTCAGGCATGGCATATACTTGTGCAATACTTGTTTTAAAAAACATGAAATCTGTGCAAGTGTACTTTGAGCATTTTTAAAAAATGCTGAAATCATATGCCACGTATATAGGTTTAGAATGTGAAAATGTTACAAATCAATATATTGTTCAAAGCTTTTCTTTAAGAAACATGAAGTGAATTGTTTATAGCTTTCTCTTTTATTTAATAACTGTGAAGTGATTACCTTGGTTTTTATGTTGCAAATCAATGCAGGTTAAGTCTCAGTTTGCAAACCTTACAAATCAATATACTGTTTAAAAGCTTTTTCTTTAAGAAACATAAGTGAATTGTTTATAGCTTTCTCTTTTATAAAAATTAAAGAATGGTGGCTTTTATTTTTAAAAACTGTGAAATGATTACCTTTTTAATGTTACAAATCAATGCAGGTGTAATCTGAGTTTACCAGCTTCACAAATCAATATGCTGTTTAAAAGCTTTTTTCTTTTAGAAAAATAAGTAAAATGTTTAGTGATTTCTATTTCACCAAGACAAGAAATCAGTTTGTGAAGTTTGCCTTTCAGTTAAAAAAATGTGGTTTCTTTGTTGAATGTTATTTGTTACAAAGCAATAGGAATTTAATTTATCTAATTTTATATGAGTGGTGCTCTGGCAAAATGAGCGGAAAGTCACAATTTTCACAATTGAGTTGATGGCATATTTTAATTCTCTATAATCTCAGCTTTTGATTGATATATAATATGGCATACTTTCTTTCAAAAATCTTCATTTAGAGATCGAAATTCAAGGAAGTCCACTCAAAATCTGACAGTAAAAAATTGTCGAAAATCAATTTTAAAGTTACTGATTACTATAGTGTATGATAGCAAAACGCGATCAATTACCCGTGAATAATTGAACTTCCTGGCATAACTGACCTTTAAAACACGAGATATAGATTAACACTTATGCATTAATGCGTTTTGTGTAAAAAAACGAAATTTCATCTTCAATCGCATCTTTCCGCTCAATGTGCTAGAGCACCACTCATATGGCAATAATTCCTAAAAAGATATCATACAATCATGTACTATATATTCAGTATCAAATTAAAAAATTACTGCCACAAATGAGATGGTGTAAAACAACAAATGCATCAATACATATCCCTGATCATTCAGCTATGCCTTAATGATGACCTTTTTGGTCATTGTGTGAATTCTGAGGTGATTGTTTTGGACCTTGGTATTTTTCTTCGGGAGCTGCACTCCCTCAGACAAATACCTCGTTCCAAAACAATCACCTCAGAATTCACACAATGACCTCTGAAAAGATGGTGCGCAGTTATTATTGTCCAAATAGTTTCAACTTCTTTTATAAAGTAATTATATAGCTAATATAAAAAGATATGGTCAAAATTAAAGTCAAAACTGTGGACCATAATGCTCATTGTCTTTTGAGTGTCATAAATCACCTCTTTTGAAAGTAGACTTCAAAATTTTTATCATAAGGCCCAGTATTTACCCACAGGAATCTTTTGTATTACAAACTGACCCTTAATATCATTGTTATGATGTTTTTTTGATTCATAGCATATCAATATCTGTTTTGGAGTTTTGATTGCATATATAAAAATGGCCTTGACAGTAGCTTTCTCCAGGATTTTATCAAAATAAGACTTGTTGGCTCTGGAAGTCTGATATTACTAAAAAAAAACCAAGTGAATATTTATGTTCGAATTAATCCCATTTATTTCAAAATTGTTTCTTTATCTTATGGCAGGAATGGTGTGGTGCAATGATAACAATATTTTGTAAACATTCTCATTTTTGCAAGTGCTGATTTTGCAGAGGCATAACTAGTTTAACTATTCATCAGTGACAATAATCATTAGACCTCAAAAGCTAATTTACTAAGATTTAAAACTAATTAAACCAACTCTGCACTGACTAATAATCATAATCGGTCCTCTCAAATTTATCACATACTTGTGAGTCACTAAAATCAATGCAAAGGTTGTTGTAATATAGATATAAAACAGTTATTGAGTTCAAATGTTCTGTCCGTGAATAACAATGCATTTTGTAATCCGTAGTAAAATATTTTGTTAACCCATTACTTTTTCTATTCACTGGAGTCAATAAGTATAGATAATCCCCACTTGAGAAATTGCAATCAGTAACAATCCTTTTGTGTTTACACGATAAAAATCAAAACTAAAACCACTAGACATTTTTGCTTTTGTCGGAGACAATAGCCTATCCTTTACTTTGATTGACAAGTCTCTTTTGTGTGGTAAGATTAATTCGATACTTTTTTTGTCATTTACAATTTTTGTACACTAGATCCTTTGTCCGTTAATGAGATAATTTACGACAAACTTGAACAGGCTAAGTGTCAAATTCAACTTCATTATCATTAAATGCATAATTATGGGCATAATTAAAACAAAACAGTTGCTGTTGTTTCTAATCAAGATTATATAATTGGAATATCTATAGATTGTAACTTCAATGATACTCATTTAATGAATTCATATCTATGACAATTAGTACACAAGATCATTATAATAGCACTCTGTAAAAACATGGTAATTAATGAGGTCATTGTCAAGTAACCACATATTGATTATTGTGCACCAATTAACAAACAAAAGCATCTAACAGGCCAGATGGTGTATGATATATTATGTGTGATTTGAAATCATTTTGATCCAATTTTACATTCAAATCACGTGCTCAGATAATGTGATATGGGACATGTTATACAGCAGCTGCTTTAAATGTTCAATGTCAAAAACAAACAAGCAAGACAATTGTGCACAATCCCTTTGAAGATTTGTACCAATGAAAGGAATAAGTTTTGTTATTACCATATAATAGTTACCAGTCCGGGCAATGAACCAGATCTGGTTCGTGAACAGATCTGGAACAATTAATCCCAAAATGCATTGCACTTATACATTTAGATTCAAATTTTAAATCTAGTTTTAACTATTATACATTTTATTTTTGGCTATTTTGTTAACATATTATTGTTGTTAGTAAACAAAGTTTTAGCCAATATCTTAAAGCTTACAAAAACGATGAGAAAAAATTAACCAAACCTCTAAAAAACTCACCCGGGAACAAAAACCCACAAAAACACCAAATTCTGATTCAGATCTGGTTTGCCCGAACCAGATGTGGTTCGCTACCCGGACTGGTTACACCATAATTACAGCATAGTAATGTATTGCAAGATGCACATACTATTCCAGAAGGAATGTATTAGATACATTCTTTATTGAGCAAATAATAGAAAACATGCATGACATCAACCTGTCACACAAAATTTCCTCAAACATCACACACCATATCCGGATAATTAGTGTCAAAAATAAATTAGCAAAAATGTTATTTTCTCTGACTAAATTGGTTATTTTTGTACAAGGCTTGTATTAAAGAAAAGCAAATTAATATATTTATTAATATCTGGATTAGTATAATTAGTTTTGGAAAAAAATAGCAAAAACATTTATGCTGATAAGATATTTTTATTGTATAAGACTGCTGTTAAAGAAGCTCGGACGAATATAAGGGAAAAAACACACACAATTGCTATGTTGCCCTCAAGTGGAATTTTTGAAAGATTTTTCTTTTTTACTTGGTTTGGCTACTGAAGGCAACAAAACATATTGTTTTGGCCTAATAACTATTCAGAAATTTCAAATTAACTTTAAGGCTAATCAAAGAGAGTAAGCACAAATCTGTATTAAACTTTCATCCATTGTTTCTGTCAAACTACATGTACTTATATAAATCATGTAAAAGATACATTCCTAAGAGTCAATTTACATGCTGAATACCATGGTGATATCAATAACTGATAGAGATGAGTGATTTTTGGTAGAAAGTCTGGAAAGCTTTCTCAAACTTTTGGAATACTATCAAAAATAGTCAAAAATTACTAGCTAGATTTCACAATACAGTGTTCTTGGATAAATGGTACCAAATAATGTCTGCAATAAACCTATATGATCAAACTATTTTCAGTAAACTATACAGATATAGCTTGTTAATTCAATATTTAGGTCAACAATCATCAGCAGGTGTTCAGAGTTACACATTAGGTGTTTGAGAAAATATTGATTATGACACAAAAAATTACATGCAACATAGATGTTTTTATGTACACTAGGATTACAATCATAACCATTTCCCTTATTTCCTAAATGTAAATATCTTGATATTTGAACAATTGCTATTCTTGAACAACATAAGATAGCAAAAAAGTTTCTAGTCTAAGGCACTTATCCAGAATAATATTAAGCTGGCATACATATACTAAAAGATATACCAAGGAGGTCATTTGTGTTAAAAACAGACACATAGCTTATTTTTCTTGTGTCGTCAAATTAACAATAAGAGGACAAAATTGGGTTGCTCGTATCATAAATGACTATGTAGCTTAGGGCTGGGACTCAAACCTGGGTATCCGGAAACCCACCCAAGGCAAGTTTACCCAGATACAAATTTTCATAACCGATTACCCAAATGGAAGTATAGAAATCCACAATGCAGTGATTAGCTGAACTATAAAGTTCTATACTTGGATCAACACTAAATAGGCGGGCCTCTTCACATACAAAAAAGTGTGTGCGTAGCTGAACTCAGCACAACCGTAGCAGAAGCAGTACGTGTCGCATGTGTGGCTCGCGCATCGATATCAATGGCGCATGCGTGGGTGGGATTACCTTGGCTTGCAGATGAAGAAAAGCTTAACAATTCCTGCCTATTTATTGATGATCAAAGTATAGAGTTGCTTAACAAACCATAAATAAGTTGCAATTGGGTTTCCACCTGTGTTCAAACCCGGTACCTCCCACATCCCAAACCAATTATCACTATGTCAAGCCAACGATCAGGCGCTGCCATGGCAGAGATTTTGTGATCATTACTAACTCGGGTCAATGATGTATTTGGACTTAGTCGAGCTTAGTCGAACTTTGCAGAATGGGATTTTTTGGTATTTGGTAGGGTTAGGGTTAATTTTTATGATATAAATCTTATTTTTAAAAAGCACATAATAAACACCAGTCAGTACCCTGGGAGTGCAAACAATAAATAAACAAACAAAATATAGAATCACATTCGTTTAGAGGAAACATTCATATTAAGTCATATCCATAAAAGTAAGTAACTGCTTATGGATACAGATTCAAGTTAGTGGGGAATAGAAAAATCAATTGCTTCCTTTCAAGAACTTACTCCAATGTCTGGCATACCTGTCAAGTCTCCCAAATTAGGTAGTCCTCCCTCCTGATCAGGTAGCCATTTCTCCTACTTTGAATAAACAATTTTCAGCTTTGCAAAAACAATCTCCCGCTTTAAGATCAAAATCTGCTAGCATGTTTTAAAAACTGTGTTCACCCTATATTTTGTTGAGAAATCAAGATTTTGCTTGTCAGTTTTCTAAAGTTACGTTAAAAAAAATTTGGGTGAACCCTTTGGACCTCACATGTCAGTTGTCCTCAAATTTTACTCATGAATTTGAGTCTCCTGCATTAGAATTTGGAAATGTTGACAGGTATGGTTTGGACTCAATGAAGTAGCACTGAATACCTATAAAATTTAAGTATCACTGGATAATATTTGTATACCCTTTCTCTTTTTCTCTCATGGTACCACTGAGTGTCATGCCATGGAACCACAACTCTGCATACACTTCATTCATTCTTAATGTGAAGAAAAAAATAAATCAAAGTACACTGCTCTGAAAGTAATGGATCCTTAAGCCATCTTCCTAAACATTAGCTGACTTAAATGGGTTGATGAGATTCTTAAATCACTTATGTTATCTGATCAGATCCAAAGGACATGATTTATATCAAAATAATATTATGGCTGCCTTGTGTACCACACAATATTACAATACTGCAGATAATAATAGTTATTAGAATATATAGATATATCTATGTTGGCTGAAACCAGTAAATCAGTGAAACTTATTAAGTAACAGTAACTGGCAAAAAGTAATTGTAATTGGAAAGCTGCCTTGTCATTCCCTTAAAACAAGATAATCTCTTACATTTGACAATCCAATCTGTTATTCACAATATTTGTCAGCAACAAGAGAAAGTAGAATGTAAAATATTTGACTATTTAACAAATTACCAATTTTGAAAGAACAGTTCTAAAAGTTGTATTGTGTTTAGTTATAATGTTTATATCAGAAAGTAACACAAACAGTTTAAATATCTTTGGGATCTTTTAACTATATATATTTAAAATATATGACATTCACATATTTAAAAAAAATTAGATTAAAAAAAACAATAAGCAGAATGAGATAAGCTTTTTATGTTTATACCTGCCATTCAAAACGTTACCATCCTGTAATGCCCTTATATTTCTCACAGACATACTCAAGTAACCTTGGGATAAACACCTTGCCTGACCAAAGAAACAAACCAATACATTAATTATTAGTTAGCTGCAAGAATTACCTTTCAAGTTAACCCATGTTAAAAACAATTCTTTTAATATATATGATTGGTTAGTTTCTCATTATTACATAACCAATGTTAAATAAATAGTACTTTGTAAAATTGTGAATCTTACTTTCTCTTAATAAAAAGTGATTCTAAAGAGATACCATTTATCACATCATGACTTTCCTCTAACAATTTGTCATAATACTCTTGACCTACACCTCCTGTTTATATATCAAATGACTAACGTTAATACAATTTTGAAATCTGTTATCTAGGAATTATCAAAGATACAGCAAATATGAATAAAGAAACATTTGCACTTGTCATCATATTCTAGGCTGACAATAAAGAAACTTGTTGGTAATAAATAGACTGAAACCAGCTGGTTTTCTAACTAAACAGATGTTATGGGAAATGGTTTCTTCCTTTTCAATTTACTAGCACAACATCTCTATGACAAGAAAATTGAGATAATTTTGCTAAAAATTGTTTGATAGTATCACTTTTAGGCATTAATATTTAAGCTACAAAGTATATAGAAAATGGAAAGAGATGTTCAACCTAGCTCTAGCCAAAGTTGAGGCAAGTTGAAAATAATCCACTGTAAATGTCTCTAGCAAATGAGTTTTACAACAGTAAACAAAAACAGTAATTCCCTTAAAACGTTAACTGTTGTTTCATCAAGTTAACCTTCAACTGAAGTATTCTATTGATCTTCACAAAACAATAAACACGTTGTATAAGTAAATACAGATATACAGCATTCATGCACAAATTTGTCATTTTGCATGAATTTCTTTACATTTTCTTGGCATAAGTGTTTGTGTAAAAAAAAGAGTCACATGGCTAGATCTAAAGTTTAACATAAGTTGCCACTTCAAAACTTAACCATGGGTTGTCTGCCAGTTCTGGGTGGTTCTGGTAGGTTCAACGGGAATTAGAGGCGACCGCAAAAAACTGGCCAGAACCAGGAGACAACCACTGGTTGCGTTTTGAAGTGGCCCCTAGGGCAAATGAAAGGACAGCACACGCACCAGGGAAATTCCATCAAACCAGAGATAACTTCTGTTTTAAAAGCTATGGCAAAGTACCCTATATGCTAAACATGCCAACATTTTCAAGAACTTACCACATGATAGAATTGACTACAGGGGCCTAACAGAAGAACAACCATCAGCGTCCCAAATATTTGATAGACTAACATTAGGCATCAGTATCTGATCAGCTTCTTAACTTTGCAAGTAATTTAATCCTTAGTAGCAGGTGATGTTCTCTTTATTGGGATTAATCCTCATACATATATGGCAAGACCGAGCTCAAAATGTCACTTTGGGATCAACGTTAGCATTTTAAGGTTAAAATATCAATGGGTTTTCATCCGACCTTATTATCAGGAAGAGATAAAAGATCCGGTGACACTATTTCTATTAAAGCTATATAACCACACTTGTCTGGATTTTTTTCTTGGTAACTCTTACATATCTTATTGAAAAAAAAAAGCATTTATAATAGAAACGGAAAATTGACTTCTGATTCGCCTTTATTATTCAGAATCTAATCTAATTAATTATCTTGATTAGTCAAAATTATTTTAAATCCATACTTTTAAACCTATAAATCTATTTAAATGAAATCAACAGTTATGCAAGCTTCTGGAATTTCCTCTTGTATAATCTTTTGCAAAATAAGACAAAACACGATTTAAATTGAAGAACTTGATCTTCTGATCTTATTCAAAGTTTTCATTCAATTTTAATGCCTGATTTATGGTAATAGAGTAAATTAAAGCTATAGTTTTGTCAAGTAATAACAGCTGGGTTCTTCATTGATAAAGATTCACCATCACACCCTAATGTCATGACTCGTTAGAAGTATGCCAGTTCAGGATTACAGGGTGTCCCACAAAAAACGCAACGAACTTTGACATTTTATTTTGAGAGAACAGAGCCCAATGGTGAGCAAACGTTACAATAATACTATAGAGTAGACCATTGGCTTTTACAGGAATTTTGTTTTGTTTAATTTGAATCTCTGAATCAAAAGTTATTGCATATTTTGTAAAGACCCAAAAAATCTTGATGGTCCGATTTGTTAATCTGTAAAGTTTCACCTCTGGTGACGTCATAGGGCACCCGTTGAATGGAAATTGCTAAAAACATCACGTGATTAGGAGAAGCATCCCTTAAACCCATTTCATGACATAAGGACTCAATTTAATGATGATCTGCTGATATTAAGCAGGTTGTTGCGTCTGGTTTTGTCAACCTGTTGCGTCCCCTTGACGGGCCAGATGAATCATAAAGTCCTAAACTCCTTTGTCTTAAGTTTTCTTCTGTTATTTCGGTTAAAGACTTATTATTGAATGACACCTTTCATTAGAATCCCTTTTTTTGACTCTTTGGTGGAAATTGTATCCTAAACTACCTGATTGTCGCACCAGAAGTAACAAGAGTCAGGGAATTTGAGAGTATCAGGAAGATCCGTACTTTAAATTAAAATTTTGACCTATTTAAAGTAAAAATGAACTTAAAATACCATTTAATGTTAGGTACAGGTCATGTAAGATTGGTTTGGATT
>JXSR01S020542.1:0-13779 GCA_000969725.1 Ophiothrix spiculata
TTTTGGCTTATTAGTTTTCTTTCAGTTAGCTCTTTGTAATAGCACTAAATTTAATGACAATTCAAATAAAACATATTTTTTTGTTTACCAACCTACATTAGGTTGGGTGAGCACAACTAAGTTCTCCCCTGGGACCATAAAACCTACGATATGGTCCCAGATTCTCCCTATACAACGCATGTATTGTCAGTGGCTAAAATTAGCCATCAACTTTTTTGTTATTTGCCATTCCTTTTTTGTTGGATCACTCATGTATTATTGTTAACAATATTAATGAGTATCTACTACGTGTTTGTTGATTGAAAAAATCAAAATGTGTACTTTGATCATGCATTTTTAAATTTTAGGTGATTGTTTACATAAAAAGGATCATGAATTTTCACAAGTTTATGTTTGGTAAACTCCTTGACTACCATGGCCTATGGCTTAAGCAACTCACTAAGGTATGCAAGAGCACATTTCCCACATTTTTCATAATGAGACTTCAAAAAATTGGCAAAATTATATTGTTCAATGGAGCCCCATATAATCATTTATTGACATACAAGTAGGTCTAAACTTGGTTATTGTCACTGTGCTCAATTATGCTCAACCAGAAGAGCCCATCATCCAAAAATTGAGCAGAAATAGAAACGCAAATTGCGTTGTTGATCGTGAACCCGATCGACTAACTGCAATGATTTATCTCATTTGTCGATCGGGTGGGAGCACACAAAATTCTGTAAAGGCGTTAAATGTAGCCCCTCATTACTCCTAGTCTATGAGTTTTCCTATTGTCAAACTCATAGAATCAGACATACAAACATCCTACACGCGAGTCAAGTTAGTCCTGAAAATGCCACAAAAAAACTCATGATATACATAAGCAAATGATCCAAGACCTTGGAATCATTATTGAAACACAATTAAATAAATAAATATAGCTAACCTGATATTTAAATCCATCCATATTAAAATGCACAAAAATGAGGTAATTCCTGGGATAAACATCAGAGACAGTGTTAAAGTGCTTGTTTATTTACTGCAGCCATATTGTCATTTGCATATTCCTCCCAGCATGCAATGAGTCACATGCAAATTTCCTGCTAAAAATGTCATGTGATTTTCATTCATAAAAAAGGGTGTTGTCATTGGAACAACCAATCATGATTCAGAATCATTCAGGATCATTATGTATTGATTGCTTTTCACACAGTTGTATTTTAATTAGCCACTTATAGCTGTCACTTTGGACCTGGTAAACAATTATGTAGTAAAATAATACAGTAACCCTGAACGTCTAAATAAGGACAAATGGTCTAAATAAGGTTAGACTCAATTTCAGTTCCTAATTAAGACACTTCTTGAAGTGTTTTGCCACCCAGAAATACACCCAGGAATCTGTTCAATATTTCTATTGATGTAATGAATCAACTTGATCGATCAAGCACAATGCACAATTGTGTCAGTCTACTTGAAAACACAATATGCTAATTTAACTGATCATCATTGAAGTGGATTAATAGGATTAGTGGTTTCCACTCAAGAGAATGACTTTTCAAATCATGATAAAAGCACTTATTTGGGTGTTTTTATCTAAACATAATCTTATCTAGTGTCTAAATAACAGACTGAAAATGTGTGGGAATAATAGTTTTCCTTATTAAGACCATTTGTCCTTATTCAGACATTCAGGGTTACTAGTGAATTAGGAAGGTTCTATGGTACTGTTTTCATTGCTTGAGGGAGGAAAGCAATGTTGTTCAATGTAGCCCCTCATCCACGTCAATCAAACGACTATCGGAGTTCAGTACGTCATAAACCAAAGCCATAAACTTTGATTGATGTGATATAACGTTTTTCCGTTTTAAATCCAATTTAGATCGATTTATTTTATGGTAGGTACAGTTTGTATTGTCAATCGGATGATAATGTGAGGATTATGTATACAGTCAAAATACAAAAATGTCAAAATTGCAAATAAAAAGAACACTAAAAGAACTGACTGACAATTTGACATACTAAGCAGGTTGACTGTTTATGGTATGCCCATAGGCCTATGCCTAAGCGCTTAAATCTCTTCAACTGATAAACCAAAACGTTTTTGAATTACATTGCAATATCAAATTAAACAAATTTAAGGCCACTTTTGAAAGCAAATTGACTATTTCTTCAGTATTGCGTATCATTATAACTTATAATAGGCTACACAGTATTAAATTAAAGACCCAATAGAGTCTTAACAATATACAGTTACACCGGGAAATTGTAAATTATTGTAATTTTTTTGTTTTGTTTGTTTCAGTGTTTTTTGAATCATGTCATTTCATTTTTGAAATTCTACCAGTATAAAACAAAAAAGCAAACTCAAAAAGCACAAAAAATGCAAAGCGAAAGCCAAGGATATATTTATTCATGTTGATTAAAAATAAACATTTGACAAGAAGAGAAATAAATTAACGGCAACAAATATCTGAAGAAAACAAATCGTGTTCATTTTATTTTCAAAATTCTAATGGAATTAAATCGAAACAAAACAAAATACATTGATCAGTCAAAGCATTAAAAACCTGAACAAATAAACTAACAAAAGCAAACAAAGTCAAAACAAAACATAACAAAACTAACAAATCACAAATAAAAATATAGGGAAAGTGACAAGGATCCTTATTGTTTATGTATACCGGAACTTAAAATAAGAACATTTGACAAGAAGAGAAGCAAATCTGAAGGAATCACAAACTACACTGACGGGTTTGCTTATTATTACTCTCTCAGTTTTTCAACAATCTATTGGTCAATGTCATGAAGCGACATTTAGTGTCGCGCGCTCAACCGTGGTGTGAGAGGTCGCAATCATTAATCGATTGGTATCGGTTTAAACGATCAATGGGGAATTACTCAGTTGGATAAATCGTTTGATTGGCATAGTTATAACAAAGGGTAGTGGTCGGATGAGGGGCTACGTTTAACGCCTTGTAAATTCTGTAGAGAAATTCGCGACGTGTACGTGACTTTGCCCAAAAGCAATGACGCATTTTGTTGATCGTGGTTTCATGTCTTTCGCTGAAAGCAAATCATGTCAAAGATGTAGCTTCGGGTAAGTGGTGTTGCGTTTTTTCTTTTGATATTGATCTATCGGAACTGCTAAAAACTCCCATCCTTTATCCGATACGTACCTCTCTCATGCGGACAGGTGTTGAACCTGCCATGGGCCACGAATAGACATGATACAGTCAATCTTTGAAATACGCTCCCCGTTTCGCAGGGGTTTTACCCATTACACTAGTAACCCTGAACGTCTGAATTTATTTCCACACATTTTCAGCCTGTTATTCAGACACTGAATAAGATATTTGTTTAGATAAAACCACCCAAATGAGTGCTTTTAACATTGTTTGAAAAGCCATCCTCATGAATGGTAACCATAATCGTCTCAGGTAACCACTAATCCTATTAATCCCCTTCAATGGTTGTCAGCAAATTTATAACTCTTTAATAACCAAAACTGTTGGATTTTCATTGGCCTTGACTCAAAACTTGGGTTCGGGCTCATATGTGGAAAAGGGTCAAAGGTCATGTGGGGTCAAGTCAATTTATGGCCTTCTTTCCAACAATATAGTAAAGCAGTCTTGCCAATTATAAGCAATCATGCTATATATAATAATAGTAGTGATTCCAGCATTTATATTGCACCTTTCCCAGTGCTAACTAAGTCCTGGTCATTATTATGCCTAATGGTTACATGCAGCCAATGAACAAAGACACAGACCTTAGGTCATGATATTCCCCCTAAACGGCTCCCCAATACAACCGGAACAACAAGGCAAGTGTGATAAACTAATTTGAGGTATAAAGATATTTGACATTGGAAGTCTACTTTGAGCATCCCAGTACAATTTTTACCCCCCCCCCCCCCCCTCCCAGATAGCATCATAATTCATAGTTGGTTCTCACATTCTTTGTGATCTTTGTCTTCACAGAGCACCAGCATGTGAGATTTAATCCATTGAAAGGAGAGTGGGTGCTAGTTTCACCTCACAGACTGAAGAGACCATGGAGCGGACAGGTGGAGAAGCCTACAGAAGTGTCTATACCAAGACATGATCCCAAGAATCCACTTTGTCCTCGGGCTACAAGAGCTAACGGAAAGGTAGGTCTTGATACATAGCAAACAAAAACAGACAGAGAACAGACAGGTGGAGAAGGCAACAGAAGTGTCTATACCAAGACATAATCCCAAGAATCCACTTTGTCCACGGGCTACAAGAGCTAACGGAAAGGTAGGTCTCCATCATGGGTGCATCCAAAAGCATCCACATATTTTGGCAGGTTTCATGTTATCAGTGGCTCAACATTTCCATAAGGGCTTAATTTGGAATGGATATCTTTACAAAATATAAAGGATTAAAACGCAACTCTCTGATGGCTTTCTGAAAGTGAATGTTCTTGCAGGTTTGTAATAGAAATTAGACAGAACTGGTTTTAAAACGGTAAGTAAAAGTTAATCTATTTTATGAAAATCAATTTGTGTGGGTACTTCTAATTTATCACAGCTTTTTATGTAATTGCAATAAAATATCAAATATAAGTATTGGTAGTCGATATAAATACAAGTATTGGTTATCTAATATAATATAATTAAGTACCGGTATTAAAAAATGGTTATTGTTATTGACACACATAACAGCTTTTATTTTGATCCTTTTGTAGGTGAACCCTGATTATAACAGCACATTTCTGTTTGAGAATGATTTCCCCGCTTTACTGCAAGAGGGCGCACCACAGCCCGAAGAGAGTGGCCACCCATTATTCAAAGCAGCAGCAGCTGTAGGAACTTGGTGAGATGGCAAATCTTTATTGAAACATTAATTGCACAAAATGTTTTTTACTTAATAATGTTATCAGTAAAGTGGAAGTTTTGCGAATATGCATGTTTTAAGGACGTTTTAGAGTAGCTTTTCAGTTAATGTTAGGTCCGCATTCTGGAAGTTGGAACGTGTATGGAAAAGCCAAATCATTCCCATCGAAACTAAAGTGAGACTTTTCAACACTACATTTGTGATGGTACTGTTATACGGCTGCGAATCGTGGGTTATCTCTAGCGACATGGAAAGCAAGATCAACTCCTTTGCTACATCATGTTTTAGAATCATGCTTAACATCAAGCGAATCAACCATGTCCCAAATGCACAAATTTATGCTGACACTAACACAGAACCATTAATTAACCGAGTGAGGTTGCAACATCTGCCCTTCCTTGGCCATATTCTAAGAATGCCAGAGGAAGAACCCTGTATGATGTACGCCCTTTACACACCTCCCCATGGAAGGAGGAGACCAGGGTGACAGAGAACTTCTTATTTGTCCTACATTCAAAAACTGCTTGGTGACAATGATAACATTCTGCAACCAAATGCTATCCGGACTCTGGCTCAAAATAGAAGTGAATGGAAAAACTATGTGATCGCCTGTTGCGCACCCGAACGATGATGATGATGATGAGCTGCAGCAGTAGTAGACCATGTAGACATGTAGCATTTGCAATTGTGAGCTGTCGCGATGCAACACAACACATTTATATTAGTCTCGCTTTGAGGCTGACATTTATATTAGTCTCGCTTTGAGGCTGATATGTCTGGAGATGGTAAAATATGGGGGGAATATTGTTTGTTTTCTTTTTCTTTTTTTCTTTTTCATTCTTCTAGTTTTTTAACGTCACATGAATGCTCGTCCTGCTGCAGCCCCGTCAAACAATCTCAATAAGCTTAACTTTTTTCTTTTCTGCATAATTTGTTGGTATATTTTTGTTGTGTGTATTTGTTTCAGCGCTCTGTTCTTTGTAGAGCACTTTATAAATGCTTTGTAATAATAATAATAACGTAATTCTTTTGATTTGCTTCATCAAATCCATGTTTCTCTCACCAGTCAAGTGATGTGCTTCCATCCATGGTCAGATGTAACGTTACCTCTAATGGCTTCAAAAGAAATCCGAATAGTTATAGACAAATGGGCTGACATTATCAGTGATCTGGGAGCTAAATATAGATGGGTACAGGTAAGCCAAGTTATTATACAAATATTGACTGCTCATGAGGGCAATAGTATACAAATATTGACTGCTTTGAGGGGCATGGTTTAAATTATTTTCCCGAGGTGATCTCAAAACCATGAATATGCCCGAAGCGAAGCTGAGGGCATATTCATGGTTTTGAGATAACCGAGGGGAAATAATTTTAACCATAACCCGAACAAAAAGCAGTCAATATTTGTTTTATATACCGAATATATAGATTTTTGTCCATTGGTTGGTTAAAAGAGCCATTTTAGCACTCCAAGCGCTCGATAATAATTAACGATATTTGTTTCTCCTTTCAGTGCTGACCGCGTCGTATTCAGCCCGCCCAAGATAACTAGCTCACACACTGCAGCGCGTGTCTGACCATGAATGCTTACAGTCGCGCGCGTAAAGCTCGAGTAACACGACGCAAAATACATTGAGCGGGCATAGTGAATGCTATGCCCCGGGCATAGTAAATTTATAGGGCCTAGTTAAATCCATGCCCTCACTTTTAACCAATCAGAGGACAGGAATCTATGTATGAGGTATATAATAATAACTATTGTCCCAAAGTGATCTTGAGACTATATACCAATAGTACGATAAGCTCAAGATTACTGAGGGGACATAGTTTTTACTCTTGTCAGAATGATAGAGCAGTCAATATTTGTTTTATATGTCAATTGTGTTTTAGGAGTGCAATAGTAACTTTTTCTTAACTGGCTCAAATCAAGCCAATAGGTATATAATAAACACTATAGCTGTGAAGTGAACTTTAGACTATATATACTATTTCCCGAGACCAGAGGTGGAGGGAAATTGGGATTTGTATGATAGTCTCAAGATCAGTGAGGGGAAATGATTTTTACTATTTCCAGATTGGAAAACCAGTTAATATTTGTTATACATACTGATTTTGATGGATGAGCTTAATTGCTGCTTCATAGGGTTCCATTTCAAACAAGAGTATTAAGTTTCCCTTTTTTCAAGGAAAGTTCCTTAGCCACCCCACCCCTAGTTTTTAAAGAACACTTCAGACATTTTTTGGGACCACTGCTCAAATTTACCCAAAAGTCAGGCTCTGGCCTCATATTATGGTCACTTCAGTTCTCTAGACCTCATTCCAGAGTCAACTCTAAGGCCAAGTTTTTTTTTTTTTTTTTTTAAGAATGCACATCACAACTTACAGGGATTTGACCTTCCACATTTCCTTAACATCAGGGGCAATTTATTATTAAGGTCTTGAGGACCAAGGGAAAATTTCTCAAAAAATTGCCCCCATTTCACATGCACTTGACCTCAAATTTAGTCAATAATATTGTTAAACAACCAGAGGTAATTTTTATATCAAGATACAGATGGTAACATATATGGTATATTTTGACTTTTTTTGGACAAAATTTGTCCTATTTTAACTTTTTTGGGACAAAATTTGCCCCAAGCTCACATGAATTAGACGTGCAGCAGGGGCAATTTTTCAGGGAGAAGGGATATTTGCACCTCTTCCTCTGTTAAAAAAAAAGCTGGCCTTTGACCAAGCCCCCAGATTCAGAAATCGGGGCCGCACACTCCTGCCCTAAAAGCAAGATAAGAGCCCCTTTCCCTGACTTTATAACTAACCTGGAAGCCGATGCAAATATAGATGGATACAGGCAATGAGATGTTAGATTTTAGAAATATTTCAATTATAAAGAAAGGTGTATTCCCAGGGGGGTTCTCACATTAGGTTAATATACGGGTATGTGTCACGGTTTTGGGTATAATTTTGCCATTTTTGGTATATTGATGGATGGGTTTTTGTCACAGACCTAATGCACCCAAATGGAAAAATTTGGTGTTTTTTGGGGAAAATTGTCTTAAAAAGCGCCCAATTTGGCCAAATTGGGTGTTTTTTGTGTAAAATGGTATGGTGAAGGGTTGCAAAATTGCCTTTTTTTTTAGGTATAGAGAACGGTCTTTATCATGAAGTCTGTGTGGCACACCCCCATACAAAATTTTTTGAGACCCCCCTGGGGTGTATTAAAAGTTAGTCTCCTTTTTCTTTTCAGATCTTTGAAAATAAGGGTGCAGTCATGGGTTGTTCTAATCCACATCCACATTGTCAGGCAAGTATTATTTGTTTAAAAAAATCACGGCACAAAAAATTGTAAACGCTAATGCACTCCCTGTTTGTACATGGAATCAAGTTTTACATGTAACCTAACTTGTCTCTGATAATCTGCATGGAGTCAGAGTGCTGTACACACCAATAATTTTGCACTCAGTAATTTTCGCGCACGGGCCAATTTAACGGGCGTTTTAATTTTCCCGTTTGAGAAGTTTTTACATGCGGCTGTATGCACATACATGTAGCATTTTTTGCGGTATATTTATTTTTTGCGCAAAGCGAGCTGAGCACAAAAATAAATGTAGCGTGAAATATACCACTTATACAGTACCTTAACCCCATGTGTGTTTACAAAGTGGCAGCAACTATTAAAGGTGCAATTCATGATTTTCATGTGACAAAAACCTCCCCTGTTTTCTAGCTAAATAAGAAGAAGAGTATATCATAAATATATACCGAAAATTTCACCTGATTCCGACCATTTGTTTCCAAGTTACAAGCTTTTCATCATTTTGAAAATCCCCATAGGCTGCTGTGTTGTAATTACTGTCGGGGCCCCGACAATAATTAGAAAATGACACATTTTCTCACTTTTCTCAAAAATACAAGCACATATGAAAGAATGGTTTTGGGATCGTAATATATACCAGTTGACTATTCTTATAAGCTAAAAAACTCAATTTTTATAGAGGTGACCTTGAGGGTGAAAAGTGGATCATGAATTGCCCCTTTAATTCCCGCATTTGATTTCATTGGTTACTTTTGTGTTTACAGGTGTGGGCTAGTAACTTCTTACCCAATGAACCTCGCATCAAAGATGGCCATCAGAAGCAGTACTATGACGAACACAAGGTGCCGCTACTTGTAGAGTACGCAAAAATGGAAGCTGACAAAAAGGTTAGAGATTAAGGTATTCAAACACGCCACGGAATTGTTCAATACGAATCAAAAATGATGCATTTATGCGTTTGCGTATTTTTATCGCGCGAGGGTGGTTTTAGCCACCTGAGCGTTATAAAAATACGCTGACGAATCGGATGCAGAGTTGTTGATTTGCGATGAACAACTCTCTGTGGCGGGTTTGAAAACCTTTCAACAATGAAAATCTTCCTTAAAACATATGAATTAAATTCTAAATGTTTTCAATTTAACAGATAGGCCTAACTCATCTTCATAAGAATATTAATCATAATCTGAAGCAAAGTGCTAGTGTGAATTTTTGCTGCTTTGACATTTTAAATTTTTTCCCAAGCACCAGGCTTTTGCACATACTTTGATAAGTGCCTGACGCGTGATGAGCAGTGCGCTGACTTATGTGTATTGAATATCAACTGTGGATCCATCACGAATCAACAACGGTACACTCTTGTATAAGATACAGCGAGTTGTTGAAACTGGAGTGAAATATGATGAACATAAGGTGCCGCCGCTACTTGTAGAATATGCAAAGATGGAAGATGAGTAAAAGGTCAGTGATGCTAGGGTGAAATGAGTAGAGAATGAAAACCTGGTCACCAACCGGTGTCTAGTAATCCAGAGGCAGGTGCAACTCCGGTATGACATCGATATAACACTGTTGAATGCTTGCGAGCTCTTTCGATGCCCGGTCGGTCTCCGGCGTTATTAGACCATAACTGAAGACATTGTATACAAACCGCAAGTTTTAAGTCAGAATTAAATTCTTGCGGTATGCTTCCGGCATCTCTGCGGCTCACAGACACCGTCCGCAATCGGTGTCCGTTGAATCTAACCGGTATGACGCCATAAACACATCGTAACCTCACCGCAAGGTTATGTGACCAGGGTATAATAAACAATACAATGATGTTTAGCATGATTACAAGTTTTTTGTTAACATTTTTTGTTGCCAATTGGTAAATGCTTGTCAACAATTGGCAAAAATGCTGTTGTCAACAATATTGTCGACAAAGCCCTGTTGACAACAACCTTACAAAATACACAATTTCTATTCTGATAAGATTGTGACTTTTTTAGATAAAGTCACATTGGAAATGTACATAAAATTAATACTTAAACAAATATTTTCTCAGTTGTATGTATTCTAACATATCATGCTTTGAAGAATCTTAACTCTACTTCTGAGTATTGTATAAATTTGAAACAGGTGTCATTTTGAAGCTGAAATGTTTTCTTTTTGAATCTCCAATAAAAATTGACCAGGGGCTGACTTTACAAGAAGTTTGTGGTGGATGGTCACCTATGTTCTTTCTTTATTGCGTTTCAATTTTACAGGAAAGGATAGTTGTTGAAAATGAACACTGGTTAGCTGTGGTCCCATATTGGGCTGTGTGGCCGTATGAAACCATGCTACTCCCCAGATCTAGGCATATACTCAGGTTGACAGACCTAACTCCAGAAGAAAGAGATTGTAAGTATGGGGGGGGGGGTTCTTACTGACAAATGGTATACAGGGGTGCCCAAAGGTTTTGGGGTGCATTTTTTGGTATATTGATTGGGGGGGGGGTTCGTCACAGGCCCAATGCGCCCAATTGCAAAATTGGGTGTATTTCGGGAAATTTTGCTGAAAAAACACAAAATTTTCCCAAAATTAGGTGTTTTTTCTAGAAAAATGGTATAAAGATGGGTCACAAAATCACACTTTTTGAGGTATAGAGATGGTCAAAATTCTAAAGTCTACTTTGAGCATTACCCTTCAATTTTGTTTAAGACCCCCCCCCCCCCCGGTGTAAGTACATCTATACTTTGATCAACACCAAATAGACGCCTCTCTTCACATCGTGAATTGATACAGCTAAGCCTGTGCGTAGCTGAACACAGCACAACTGCAGTAAACTCAGCGTGCGTCGTACGTGTGAATCGAGTGTCAGTATCAATGGCGCGTGTGTAAGTGGGATTATTTTTTCTTGCGGATGAAGAAAAGCCTCATAATTCCTGCCTATTTAGTGTTGATCAAAGTATATAGTTAGCTGTGGTCCCGTATTGGGCTGTAGGCCATATGGAACAATTAGCCTGTTTCTACTCAAGTATGCTTACCAGGGTAATGCCGATTAAGTTTCAGAAACCCAGGTAAGTCATCCAGTAGAAACACAAAATAATTGGTTTATTCAAAATCGGTGTAAGACAATTACCCGTGTATTGTACCCACCTCTGGATGTAGTTATTGCCGTTTAAATAATGTGTCGCAATCCAGTAGAAACGGTACCGGTTATGAGAATCCGAATATCACAATGCATCATCATCATCATCATCTGTCGACTGCGGAGCAGGCGACTACAAGCTTTCTCCAACCACAACGATCCTGTGCTAATTCAGACAGTTTATCAGGGCTCATCATGTTGTCTGTGTCTCCCAATAGGTATTGGATGTATTGGAGAAAAAAGGTTCGCTGCCTTCCTGGTTTTCTTTTTCTATGTGGTGGCATATATAGTGCATACTCCCTGCATGGTTCATCCATAATCATCCAAAGCACATGGCCCAGAAACCCCAGTTGCCGGGTTCTGACATTTTCCACTAGCGAGGATGTCTGGGTCCGATCATAAATGGTAGCATTGGTTACCCTGTCAATTCTCTTGATTCCAAGCATGATTCTGTAACATGAGATCCCAAATGCATTGATCTTGTTTTCCATTGCTTTTGACAGAACCCATGACTCGCAACCATACAAAAGGACAGTGACACAGGTAGTAATAAACAACTTGACCTTGGTGGAGACTGAGATATTAGGACATCTCCACAGACGTTCTAGCTTCCAAAATGCTGTCCATGCCAGCCCTTTTCGCCTCTTTTAAATCCACACTGCTAGATGCCATCATGGAGCCAATGTATTTGAAGTCTGATACATGGTTGATCGTGGTACCAGACACTTCTAGTCGAGGGTTTGGACAGCAGTTGATTGTTATATACTCTGATTTATATATCACAATGCATCGCAGCGCAAAAGGTCAATCAACCTGTACTTGTACATCCGGTGTACACGGTATTTCATCAAGTGAAACCAAAAATAATCGGATTCTGTTGTGAGTATAAACAGAGCGGTGTAAGTGCAACACGGTATTCTTTCACTTTAAACATGATCGATTTATATTTTACATTTGAGTAGAAACAGGCTAAATGCTACTCTAGAAATCAAGGCATATGCTGCGGTTTACTGATCTAGATTCTCAAGAAGGGAGTAATTGTGGGCACACCTTTTGTTAGCCATAGCATTTGATCTGAATAGACATACATTCTCATCAAAGGAAAATTCTTTGCAAGATGGATTCTTACTAATATGTTTTAACCCCAAATAGACATTATGCTATATTTAAGTTGGTATGCTATATTTAAGTTTGTAAACTGATTTTGCTTTTCTAAAATATTTTCCCCTAATTTGCAGCTCTGGCAGACATCATGAAGAAGTTACTAACCAAATATGACAATCTGTTTGAAACATCATTTCCATATTCCATGGGGTGGCATGGTGAGTTTGATTATTTAAATTAGTTTAATATTCTTTCTAGATTTATATTTGCTCCATTTAATGTAATACACTGGATATTATTATTATGCCACTATTACCAGACTCAGCACCATTTTTATTCCACTCTTGGGGTTAAATTGGGGTTTTAGGATTTTTGCTGAATATTGTAAACTCACACTTTTTAATCTTTGTGTTCAGTTTTACGCACTTTTCCACATTTCGAGATTCTTCACAACGGATTAGCGGGAAATTTGGCGTACTTTGATCAAAGCAAGTCGAAATACACGCTACGTTGAAACGCAGACACGGTTTGCGCTTGAAACAAAATGCACATGCTGTATATGCATCAAGTGAAGATTTACGCGATCTGCCTGGATATCGGGCCAAACTCCGAATATATCCGGAGGTACAATAACTCTGCTCCACGAAGATGGCGGCGAATCTCGATTCTCCTATTATAACTATTCCTTGGTGGTGTATCATCTCTGCCTTCATTATGGACCTCCCATGTTGTTCATCTTGAAATTCAACAGAGTTTTGTTTTTTCCTTATATTCTCTTTAGGAGCACCCACAGGGGAATCTTTATCAGAAGACAACAGCCACTGGCAGCTCCATGCAATGTACTTCCCCCCTTTGTTACGCTCAGCTACTGTCAAGAAATTCATGGTGGGATATGAGATGATGGCACAGCCTCAGAGAGATTTGACAGCAGAACAGGTTAGTTCAAATTAAGGCCAGAAAAATCATTTTTTGTGTTGCCCTTTTTGGTATAAAATTTAACAGTTTGGATCAATCAGTCTGATTTTTTTGTCTCCGCCAAAAGAGTTTGGGATGGTTGTCCCCGCCGAACAAGTTCCTGATGACTATAAAATGAGCTCCGTCCGTGTGTCTGTGTGTCCGTGATGAAAATGGTAACCCAAATGTTAACCTACAATTTTTCAGAGACCGAGGGTCGCAAGTTCCTTAAACTTGGTGGATGGGTGCCCCTTGATTGACCAATGACCAAGTTTGTATTGGTTAGTCGATCAAAGGACATCAGGGGTCATAAAAGGTCAAAGGAGGTCATATGGGGTAAACCTTGGTGTACGGACATGAAACTTCACTAGGACATCTAATTTAGTTTCATGTGGCCAATTTGGATTCTTACAGACACAAACAGTTTCACATGGATTTAGTGAATCCAATTTGAT
>JXSR01S020542.1:18128-30128 GCA_000969725.1 Ophiothrix spiculata
ACATGTGGCTGTCCATCTCAAATGAGCCGTAAATGCAGAAAACTTAATTTTGAGCTGCAGTTGAAAATACATGTCAAGGTCGTAATTTGCCGAAATTAAGTTTTTGACAGATTCACAATCCAATTGTGTTTACTTCAAAACACAAACAAAGTTTCATTTCAAGAAAATTATCTGAAATATGAAATATATCTGTTTATTTTGAAATCAACAGAAACTATAGGACTTTCTGATCTTGAACGCATTTATCTCAGTGATACATTTTAGTCTCTGACAGCCTTTGACCAACCATAACTTGACTTCTGTGAAGTTCATTGAGGTGTCATTTTAATCCTTATAACTTGATCTTTGCAAATATTTAAAAAAAGTGAAAATGACAAGGGGTTGCATTTACACCTGTTTTTGGATGGACGGTCACATAAAACTCCTTAACTTTGATTAGCATTTATAAAGGAAAACATTAATGAAGTGTTGGTAGGCCCTAATAGTATTATCAGAGATTTAAACTTTACATTTTCAATTTACTACTGTAATAATAAATCTGAATCAATCAAAGATGAAGATAAAATGTGCCAAAATAATTAAGTCTTACATTTATCAAAATCTCACAATTATGCATTTATCAATTACTTCCCCGGCCCTAGGGGACCCGGGATAGTGCGGGAACATAGCGGGGGAAGTACAGATTTTCATTGCCCTGCATGCCGGGAAGTTAGCCGAGACTTAGCCGGGGATATACACCAGACTATCCCGGCTATGCCGGGTGTGTAGCGGGAGATTTAGCCGGGGTGTACAGATGATCTTTCCCCGCACTGCCGGGACATAACGGCTCATAGCGGGGCTTTAACAAGGATGTCACACCAAACAAACTAGTTAGCATCATCCATTTCATCAATGGCACCATATTTGCTATTTGATTTTTGCTAAAAAACCAAGTGTCACATCTGCGATCCATCGCTTTCCCAGGATCATTATCTATTTTGAATACTAGTGGGAAGCCCGCACCTCACCTGGCTAGATGATTATGGGTCCTACTTTGCCCGGCTACTTTGTTAAATTTGACAAGATTTATCTCATATATTGTGTTTTGCTGTGTTATCTATTGAACTCTCTTCTTTAATATCTCATCGTGATTATCTTGCCATCCTGATGCAAATTTTGTCCCAGTTTTTGCACGGGATGAGGAACATTGCATACCAATAAACATAAATGATAACAACTTACAGTATTTTTAATCATTTTCAAGCCTTATTTTTCACATTTTGAGGGCCTATATTAAATTCACAAAAATATAAGGTACATGCAAAAAAACCCATTTTGTCCAATTGTTTTAGAATTGTAGAGGGGGCCTATAGTTTTACTTCCAGTGCTTCTTACAAGGCAGTTATATTGCATTTTATTACAGGGAAATATATGGTCATCCTTTTTAATGTGGGCACCCATAAAAGGTGGATTTGTTACATTGAGAATGATTAATGCATAAATTTTGTCATATCTTTTCAGCAATCCCATGAAATTAATTTTGGTATCATTTTAAAGACAATTTATTTGACTTTCAAGAAATTAAGAATAGAACCCAAAATGAAGTGATTAAGTAGGCTTAATAACCTGTTAAAGCTAATTAGCCAGGGTGGAGGCGGGTGTGGATGAGGCGGGTGTGGATGAGGCATCATGAAAATTGCGCATGTCATATCTTCTTAAAAATCCATTGAAGTGTCATAAATCTGATTTGATTTCAAAGGCTGGTTATTGTTTATCAAAATCAAGTTGGAATTAACCCGAATAAAGTTGATCATTAACGCTAATAACAAGTTAAAGTCAATAAGCTAATTTAGCAAGAAATCAAAACGTGCATAAATGCAGTTGGTGTGGATGAAATATGTACATTGTGCATCAAATCTTATCATAACTTTTCAAAAATTGTATGAAATGTTATAATTTTGGTATGATTTTGAAGATAATGTATTAGTCTATAAAATCAATTAAAAATAATAGCCAAATAAAGGTGTTTATTATCTCTAATCAACCATTACCAGGAGGGAGTTAAGTATGGATGAAGTGAGTGAGTTGTAACGCAAATGGGCCCGACCTCAAAAAATATGACCATATATTTTATACGTGAAATGAAATAGAAAATCAATCCATATAGTAGTATTCAGTTATAAAACTCTGTCAATAGTAAACAACAAGGCTTTAAATATTTGTTGGTCAAATGATCGAGACACTCGGTCAAACAGAAATGCTGTAAATTTTTTTTTTGTATAGTGTCACTGATCAAGTCCGTATACTTTGATCAACACTAAATAGGCGGGCCTCTTCATATCGTGAATTGATACAAAAAAAGCAGTGATGTAGCCGGGCCGGGATTGTTCACTTTTTTCGCAAGTCCCCGCACATGGGGGTCGGGGACAGGGCGGGGATTGTCACACGTAGCCCGGCTATAGCGGGGCCGGGACATAGCGGGGGATGTACAGAAAATCTATGCCCTGCCGGCCGGGACTTTAGCAGGGTCTTTGCCGGGGATGTAACACTAGCAAATTGTACATCCCCCGCTAAATCCCCGCTAGTCCCGGGTCCCCCGGGGCGGGGGAATAAATTGATAAGTGCATTACAAACAATGGAAAACGAGGCAAGGGCACACAGCATATGGGCACAGCCTATTGATACGAGGCCTAATGTAGTAATTTACTTTGATCTTCACTTAATGGGTCAGAATTTGAGGCTTTTTTTCATCCATGTGCAAACAAAGACCTACTCAACTCGCACACATGTTACAGATACCAATGTGCTGTTAGCTATATTTTAATATGGAACAGCGTTGCACATCTCGTGCACAGTTGTCCTGTGTTCAGCTATCTAGGAAGCCTATCCCAGGCACAAACATTAATACAAGGACATGAACACACAGACCTATTTATAGGTCCATCTATTTAGTGTAGATCAAAGTATAGGAGCATATTATATTTTGCTACTTTTTATATTTTAATTGAAATCTTAAATCTGATCTAAAGAATTCAAAATGTGTGTGATTTGTATATTATAGAGGAGTATAATAATAAAAATAACTATATATTTAGTTTTACGGGTCTTTTATTGGTATTGTGATCAGTGTTTCCGCTAAGGCCGTATGGCGCGCCATTGGCGCAGAAGCGGTGAAAATTGACGCAACAAGTTTCTGAAAATGTTTGAGAAAGATATTTTTCTAGCTTTATTGAGCTAATTTTCAGCTACAGCTAATGATTTTGGCACAAGCACCTTTTCAATTTTGTTAAATTTGCTCGAACTGGCGCAAGTTCAAAAACCTTAGCTGAAACACTGATTGTGATTAACAGCTGAAGAGCATTGTACTTGAAGGCCAAAATTGATAAGTCAAAAAACATGTCTATTATTTGCGGAATTGGTACCATTATCAGCATGGCATGAGACTCAAATCATGGTACAGTGGAAACTCGGTAAAACGAAAACGCATAACCCGTACTTAAAACCCTGACTTTTCCCTATTGTTTTATCATGTATTTTTCATGTTTAACACGAAATAAATAGTACAAAATCTGCTTAAGCCGAAAGCAAGTGACATCTCTTCTGTACATTTTACATTGTGTTCTCAAAAGAAAACACGAAAACTCTGCACAAAAAGTACAATCTCCGTTATCTTATGCGTTCAAGTTTTAAAAACATCGATATTTAAAAAATATCGCAAAAACACCCCTACATGAAAATCGGCGAGTCCAGTGGCTAGACCAATATGGCCGATTTTTATGTTTCGTGGCGCTGGATGACTTGATTTAAGATAGTAATTTTGAAGTAAATGCGGCAAAATTTGGTGTTTAGCGATTGAGCAAGTTAGCAATTTGTCTTTTAATACAATATTTCATTGATTCATGTCTGTCTGTGAGATTTTTATGATGTTTAGGCTTGCAAGTAAGCTTACAGATGCCAATTCTATATTAAAGCCAGTATATACATTGCATTTGATTTTTATTGGCAGCGATCCATTCTGGTTTCCTCGAAATTTGCATAACACGAAAGAACAGTCTTGGCCCTGACAATTTCGTGTTAACAAGTTTCTACTGTAGCTGAAATAATGTTTGTTGTTTTTATTTATTTACCATGCAGGATTTTTTACACAGTTGCATCATTCGGATTAAAATATTTAGCACAGTTGGACTAACGGCTTATAGTGACTTCTGAACCACTGAGCAATTAGAGTAAAGTTTCTTGCCCAGGGAAACAAGGAGCAGGTCCTACCAGGGCTCAATCCACCAAACTCAGTACTATAGGCCAAACAATAATTTATTAGACAATTTATGCAAAAATGCAGAGCAGGTTTGCATTTATAAATAATGGGGCACTGTACTCTGAATTTTTGTTTATACTGTCCAATAAATTATTGTTTGGCCTATAGGAGTCAAGTGCCCTAACCATGGCCACGCTCCCTATATTTTTGGAGATCAGTTTTGAACTTGTAGCTAATTTACAAGTACCGTGCAAATATTGAACTGTGCACATATTATATCTGCATATGACGCAGCACATCGAGATATACAGTGGAACCTCGTAAACACAAAATCAAAGGGTTTTTTTTTTGTGTGTTATCAGTATTTTCAACTAAATTCACTTAGGAGATTAATACAAGGGACCAAACACCAATTTTGTGTTACCAGTGTTTTTGTGCTAACAGATTTTGTGTTAATGAGGTTCCACTGTTCATCTTTGTGAAGAAAGTCAATTTTGAGATACGACCAGCTGAATTTGAAATTGAGTGAATAAGGTCAGGAGGCCGATTTTGAGGTATAAGGGGCTACTCAGCTAATATAAGTGTACAACATGCATGAACAAAACAACGACAAAAAAAGTTCCTTTTTTGTGAGCAAATAACTCGCACCATGCAGGCCAACAAAATGGCAACAATCAGAAATTCCCCTTTTAACATTCCTTATGCTATGGTCACATAAGACCTTATGCTATGGTCACATAAGATGAAGGAACCCGCAACGCCGGTGTGACACCAGTGAATGCTTGCGATGCCCGGTCGCTACCGATGGTTATGTGACCTTTACTGAAGACATCGTAATACAAGCCGCAAGGTTTAAACTCAGAATTAAGTTCTTGCGGCATGCTTCAGGCGTCTCTACGGCACACAGACACCGTCCTGAATTCTACCCGGTATGATGCCGTAAACACATCGTAACCTCGCCGCAAGGTTATGTGACCAGGGTTCAATAATACTGTGCCACAGTTTTCTAACCCTTCATACTAATTCTTAAATTAAAATACTGTGAGACAAAATAAAGTCACTTTTTATGTTTTTATTATTCTTCCATATGATATAATAATTACAATGATGAGCTGAAATTCCATGATTTTCAAGCCTGTTCTAACAACACTGACAAACATTACAGAACGACATAAATTAACTTACAAATTTTGTTCTGTTCAGGACTGACGATCAAAACTCCCCATACCCACCAATGATACCAGGGGCCGATTTCACTAACATTTAGCGATAGTCGCTAACCCAGTTTTGATCGCTAACTTCAAAAATTATCGCTAAATCATTTTTGGAGTTGGCGATCAAAACGGGGTTGGCGACCATCGCTAAATGTTAGTGAAATCGGCCCCTGATATGTTGACAACTTTGAGCTATTCAGTTTGAAAACTACGCCACTTCTGCGGATCAAAACTCTTCATACCCAGCAATGATACCAGATATGTCAACAAATTTGGGCTATTCCGTTTGAAAACTGCACCCCCACTGTGGATCAACCTGCCCATACACAGCAATGATACCAGATATGTCTACAACTTTGGGCTATTCAGTTTGAAAAATACCCCCTCTGTGGATCAAAACTCTCCATACCCAGTAATGATACCAGATATGTTGACATATTTGAGCTATTCAGTTTAAAATCTTCACCCCCTCTGTGTCAACAACTTTGGGCTATTCAGTTTGAAAAATACACAACCTCTATCGAAAATTGTGGAAATTTCACACAAACTTAGCAGTTGTTAAAGTTAAATCTAAAATCCCCCCCCCCCCCCTTCCTGGATGCCCCCCTTTTTCGGCATTGATGATATCTGATATAATTACTGGGTAACAACCCATGACATATCAGAGAATAAACTTGGCAATAACAGAAGGAAAAAACATGATAAAATAAAGACATAAAACAAGGGATTGGGGTTAACAAAATGAAATAAATTATACGTAAGCCTACTACCACCATAACATTTCCCAACCTAGAGTACTTGTGAAACACCACATTGTTCCAGTCATCAGTGCTATAAATGATACTTAAAAATTGCTATGCCCTCCTGAAACTATTTAGGTTGCTGTCGTTATGTCTTTTTAAATATCGACAGAAGGCATATCATGATTTGTCGACATTGAATATAATTTGTCACAGACCTGAATATGCTTATTAATTAAAACATCATTATAAAACTGTTAAAGCCATGAAATCTACCAGATAAAGTCTAATGTCACTCATAAAACCATTTTTTGAAAGCTCAAATTGTTTTTATTTGTTTGTTTACTTAAGTTTTTAATAGAAATTTGATGTTTCCATCAAGAAACCAGGTGTAGCAAAAGCATGGTATTGCAACATTGCATTTCTATTTCTAAATGTTACAAGAAAACCCTCAGCCATATTTATTTAAATTGTGACATCGAAAGTCAATATTGTCATTAATTTACTGTGCAATGTGGACATGAAAAAAGTTCTCAACAACAACCTCATCTTGGTAATGAAAAACTAGCAATGCAGTAGTGCAAACTTCTGACTTACTGATTACTTTTGTCATGAGCAACGATTCAACAGAAACATCTTACAGGCATGTACAAAGAAAGCTTTCTCTACTGCTGGCAACAAGCCTCAATAAAGATATCGGCAAAGATTAGGGGCCCGTTTCATAAACATTTGAATCAAGCGTACATTTGATTTCAAACGTAAATTTACATTGTATCAATTAATTTTACGCTTACGCTTCAATCTTTATGAAACGGGCTGGGCAGGATAGACATATTCTGACGTGCCTGTAACATTCGGTGCTGGTTGCCTAAAAAAGATAGCTGACCTGATAGCGTCCATACATATGGAGCCGATGCCTTTTAAGAGAAAATGTTGGATGAAAGCTTCACAAAAGGTGAGCAAAATCAATTATGAAAAACCCCTCTATGCAGGCCTCAATAAACATTGGTATTGGGTACATTCCAAAATGTGGAATTACCAAAAAAGGATTTTTGAAAACCAAATCTGACTTTAACAAAAACTTCGTTTTGCAAATGAACATTGGTATTTGATTGAAACAAATAAGGTTCAAATGATGATCACCATTGCAAACGCGATAAATTGGATTTCACAATATTGTTTTTTAAAAAAGGCCAAAAAAAGTTCTTGTGTTGCACTCGGTGACCGAACCTGGTCAGAATTTTTTTTTTTTTAATTGGGTCGGGAAAGCACCCAATTTTGCTCAAATTGTGTGTTTTTTAGGTGTGGTTTTTTTTTTGCAAATAGTGGAAAATGCACCCAATTTTGGCACTTTGGGTGCTTTTTAAAAAATAATAATAAAAAAAATCATTTCCGAAAGACCAAATCAATTTTTCAGAAATTACACTTGCGGGCAACAGAACAAATATTTTTTTTTTTGCATGATACCATGAAATTACAACTTTGTATGTATCGTTCGCGTAATACAAGTGCACACAATTAATGCGTCATTTGACCTCTACTTGTTCACTCAACAAATTACTGAAAATCTGATTTCCTCCTTTAAAATAAAAGGAGAAAACCAGACAATATTTCACACAATATAGGAGCAACCATGAGCTGACAACTCATCATTTGATACGAAACATTGAGTGATTTGCGACTTGGAAGCATTTTCAAGTAGGATCTCAATAAGCACAAGCAGATGCTTACATCATACCCACAAGCACGAAACACTCCCATCAGCAATAGCATAAATTGGTATTATGTTCATCATCAAGACCACCTTTTCTCACTTTTTCCATCATTATTTTGATCCTAGGTCACAGCAGAATCAAGGTCTACCAGCCTCCGACTTTGGGCAAAAATGATCTGTACATAAGCCTACAAAATGATAAAAAATTCATGTTAGAGACTTGTACCCTGTTCAGACAAACAAAAAAGTCGTCTTAAGTCAACATCGAGTTAATTTTAAATTTCAAACACGACCTTGGATTAGCGGAAAAGTAACTCGACTTACGACCGTTCACGCACATTACGATGTTGAAGTCGAATTGAACACATGTTGAAATGAGCTCAACTTGTAATTTGCAGAAATGACATACGCTCCATGCCAATGTGCTATGGAAGTAAACACGAATTTAACTCGACTAACTACGACAGGTATTCCCATTTACGGAAAGTCGTCGTTAGTTGTGTTACATCGGCCTACTAACGCAACTTAACTTGCTTTTTAGCGAGTTGTAATTTGATGTAAGACAACTTTTTGAAAGATGACTTAAGTCAGCTCGAACTGTTTACACACAAGCAAATTTTAAACTCAATAAAACTCGAATACAACTAAAGACGACTTTCTGGCTCTGTCTGAACGGGGTATAAGACTCAATTCCAGTAAACAGTTCTGAAGACCACATCTTAAAGCTCTGTACTGGCCATTCCTGCCAGAAGTAACCAAGAAACCCTGGAGGAAGCATTGTTGCACTGTCCTTTCATTTTCACCCACAGCAATTTGTACCTAATAATTCAAATTAACCTTTATGTATGAATTCCAGCTCAGTATACAACATTTTTTTGGTTACTTGAATAACAACAAATATATCAAGAAAGTTGATGTTTTTATTACAAAACTACATGAATCTATCATAAATTAATTGAACATCTAATTTCACTACAACCGTTTGTTTGTATTTGCTTGTGGTCATTAAGTGCAATTTGCAATCAATTAAAAATAATTTAAATGATATTTTATCAAAGAGGTCAAAAGATTAACTTCTTAATTTTGTCAAAATGTCAGTCAAACTCGAACATCATACTGCACAAGACAAGCTAATATCTTGTCCCCATTACGATCTAATATCCAACCACTATAAAAGGCAAAACATTAATTAATTGGACATAGAAAATGTGAAATCCAGAGAACAGGGCCCCATTGTTTGTAAGTACAACCCCAACCCTGTATATTTGTTCACATCATCCAATAAACTTTTGTTTGGCCTAGAGAAGTTCTGTGTATACATATCTCAGCACGCATAACCAAACAATGTGGCCCTGAATTCTGGGTTGATGTTTCCACTGTCCAATAAATTGTTGCTTTGCCTTATAAAATGCAATAGCAACATGAAAACTGAGTGCCCATTACAAAATCCTGTTCCAAGACTAATGTTTGTACAGGAATGTCTAAATGAATCTTGTTCAAAAGACAACACCTCGACAATTTGATATTTGTCGACTTTGGCACCAAGCATAACACATGCCTCTTGCTCTGAATGTAATAAAAACACACACTCCAATAATCCAAAGACACACGGAAGAGTGTTGAGATGTTGCCTTTCACAAGATTCATGTTAAAATAGGAAAAATAAACAGAATAAACTTGGATGCAAACACGTTAACAAACTTGGATGCAAACAAGTTCTTCACATTATCCCAAATGCAAACAAGCATTCATACACTCTTCTACATGTTTTTGCTAATAATGAAACCAATGAAGTGGGGGGGGGGTCTGATCTTATGCAAACATACCTTGAAAAAAATTACTTGACTCTTGCGTCACACAATAAGTTACGAAAATTAAAAAGGCATTTATTTCTAATTATGAACATAATTTTAAAGGAAAGTTAAATCGGTGCACCAACATAATTCAGAATTTCCTCTTGATAAAATGAGATGTTGAAAATCAGTTGACAAATCATTATATTGACACATACAGCAGATAAAAATATCACAACCCAGTGCTTACAACAATAAATTAAAAAAAAATTTACCCTACAATAATTTCAACAGCCAAACTGAACAAAGAATATTTCTTGATATTTTTTTCAAAAAAAAAAAAAAAAAACACTATCAACTTGCTGTTCACAATTCTAAAATCTCCTAAATATTTTTTTCAATCTCACAAATAGATAAATACCTCTTCTTCAATTTAACAAATTACAAAAAAATATCAACACAACCAATCATAGAGCATGCAATATTCAGTGTACAAAAAAAACAATAAAAGTTTTAGCTGAAAATCCATTGCAAAATGTAGTGTCTCACCAGTCACCCAAACCATTTCTACAGCATGATGTTTGATAATCATCATTCAGTACTGTAGAAAAAAAAAAAGTTTCCGTATCCATGACATAAAAATATGAGCACTTTTCCCGCAGAAAAACATACTTTTTTTAACAGCCGCAGTTTGCATATGATAGCGACTTTGTGTTCGTCAGGTTGTCAAAACTTTCCACGTTCCATCCAGGATGTCGTACATCAGTTGTATGTCGTTATAAAAAGATATCCTGTGAGCCTAAACCCATAGGTGATCGATGACAAAACAGAGAAAAACCAAAAAAATTTAGATACAAAGGAATCATATGCTAAAAGCTACCATATCAACTGTCAAGGTTCATCGGCGGCACCAGTGTGCCGATGCCATCATGACTCTCCGTTTCCAGAGTCATCCTCATCGTCATAGTAACAATCATCATCCTCAAGATCATCGTCTTCATCATCGGGGACGTCGTCGGCATAATCGTCATCGTCATAAAAATCTGTCATATCTAGGGAGCTGTGTGAAGGGGTTTGTACTTTGGTCTTTATACAATAGTCGGCCAGAGTGGTGGGAACAGTGATGTTGTCTCTCTGTGCTTCTAGTTTGGTTTGGGACACTTGTTTCCTGAAAAGAAATTAATTTAAACAAAACTCAATCAGAAATCAATTCAAACATAGGAAAAGCATATGCAATAAGCCACTTCAGTTCGGCGGAACTCACAATTCGGATACATATCCGAATTTGGATACTCCGTATCAAAATTCTGATACCAGTATCCGAATTTGGATTAAAAACAGCTGAAACGGGATATCAGCTGAAATTAATATTCAGCTTCGCTGCGCATCATACTGGTATGTATAAAAGTCAATAACATTATCATCATCTGTCATCTATATTCTAAGAAAGTTTTCGCCAAATTATTTTGCCTTCTGTAATTTATAAGGAGCTATCAGGACATGTTTTGAAGCTGTCCCGCTGGAATTGCACAGATGGAAATGACATTTCCACAGATAAATTTATCATAAATGCAAGGAAGATGTTCTACATGTACTTGCCAGCTTGCGCTATCAATTTGTTTCCTGCGCCACGACAGGCGTATCAGAATTCGGATACCCCTCCATATCCTAATTCTGATACGGGTATCACAATTCGGATACAAAATGTACGTGGGTATCCGAATTCGGATATGTATCCGAATTGTGAGTTCCGCCGAACTGACTTTGCAAATTCAGAACCAGTGTGCATTGCATGTAATTTCTCGCGACCGAGTGGAGATAAACAAAGCGAGACTATAACGTTTTTACAATGGATTGACCTTTATCGTTAGCTCAAAAATGTTGCTAACGTTAATTTAGAATGTTTTCTCTTTTGTTCTTCTATTTTTAAAAAAATGTTTGTGAAGGAAAGCCCTATTTCATAATTTAAGTTAAAATCAACCTACATGTAAGTCTAAAATTTAGGATTCATCCTATCTTTTTTAGATGAAAAAAATTCAGAAAAAGTCTTTATTTCAAATTCCTTTATGAAGTAAAATATAATAGTAATAATAACATTAAGATAAACTCAAAATGTAAAACTCTATCCAGAGTTCAAATGAGTAATTCGTCCTAAGTTCCATGACTTTAACTTTTATGAAATAGGGCCAATGTGAGTTACAACGTACACAATCATAAGTATTTAGATAAGGGCACCCTATACTCCATCGAAAATGTGTTGTAGTTGAACTGTGTTTATCTCCCCAAAAGTGGGACTGTACCATTT
>JXSR01S020543.1:10274-34858 GCA_000969725.1 Ophiothrix spiculata
TTTCTTTTAATATTTGATCTTCCATTGCTATAAAAATGGTTGATTTCATGGACCATATACAAATACACCACAAGTACAAATCTCATTTCTATGTAACAAATCAATTTTTCATAACCTCATCATTACCTTGTAACAGGATAGATTATTTTCAGGTTTTAAAACAAATGCGCAGAAATGTATATAAACTCATTTTTTTTATGTTCAGACGAAAGTAGTAATATGCATTACTTGCCATACTTTCAAATGTAATGAATGCAATTCCAGAATAGTTACTTTGATAATTATACAATATAGACTCTGCCAAAAATGATGAAAATCGGATAAATGCCTTTTGAGATATGGCTGAATAAAGGTTTTGTGCAGAAATACTTTAGAGCGGCAGTGTGCAATGTCTTACTACAAGAACATAACAGTCAGGGCCTTTTGAAACTTTTCTCCAATTTTATATGCATTGTGTGACATGCACTTTAGGCCCAAAAAAAATTATTGTTGTGTTGCCCTCAAGTGGGATTTCTGAAAAATTGAGTCGGTCAGTCGGAAAATAATATTTTTTTAAAGCACCTAAAGTACCAAATTTGGGTGCATTTTCCACTATTTTCAAAATATTTTCTCAAAAAACACCCAATCTGAGCAAAATTGGGTGCTTTCCCGACCCTAATATTTTAATTTTTGAGTCGGTCGGTCGCTGAGGGCAACATAACAATTTATTTTGTTTGCCTTATGTATCTTTCTACACAGATTGTCTGCATGAAGACACCATCATTCGCAACCATCAGCTCTTCACACCAACAAGTGACAACTGCACTACATGTTCTTGCCAGGTAAGCAGACTACATGGTACTCGTCATGTGAGTGCAAGAAAGTCGTATCTGCAATGGCTGCTTTAAGTTACATTTTTAACACCTAGCCACTAGAATGTGAAAAATCCCTCAAAATGTCACTGCCATGTGTCAGTGGCTCTTGAAATGGTTCTTCAGGTGACACCATCACCTGAAGAACCATTTCAAGAGCCACTGACCCAAGACTGGAGATTACACAGTGTGCAATCCAAATTAATGACAAATAGCAGCTATTTCGGAATACGACTTTCTTGCACTCACATGACGATCTGAAAAGGCCCGTTTAGATAAGAATTATAATCACTACCCAAGTTAAACCAATACTTTGGCTTTCTAGATTGGGTATGTGGCATGGACCTCGGAACCCTAACCCATCTTTAGGGATAAATTTTGAGAAAAAGGGCACCCCAAAACAGTCTGATTTTGTAAAAATTCTGCCAAGCCCAGAAAATTTTTGTGATTTTTTACCCAATTTAGTGGGTTTTCCTGAAAATGTGACCAATGTTTAGGGATTTTAGGACCAACAATAGGACCCATGTTGACTGCCTTGAATTCCGATCTGTAAGTGATGATTTTAAAAAAGAAAGTATGACATATTATATATCATTTGAAAGCTTAGATTATAGAAAAATAAAATATGTCATAAAATCAATTTTGAAAATCGTGACTTTCCGCACCCCGAAACAGTCTGATTTTGTAAAAATTCTGCCAAGACCAGAAAATGTTTGTGGTTATTTTTACCCAATTTAGCGGGTTTTCTTGAAAATGTGACCAATGTTTAAGGATTTTAGGATCAACAATGGGACCCATGTTTGGGAATTTGTTTGTGAAAAACTAACCTATTTGGGTGGCCTGTCCTGCATACCGGTAATTATAAGAAGAAATTAAACACTCTTAATTTACTTGGCTAATATATAATGGTTTTTTCAACATAATCATGACACTGGATTTGAAATCCGCAATCAATAGCTTAAGAAAACATCCAGTTAATATGTATTTGTTTATATACAGGATGGTAATGTCCGCTGTAATAATTTGACGTGTCCAGCGATTACTTGCAGTAAACCAACTGAGGGACCTTGTTGTCTAACATGTGAAGGTAGGTTTCCGTAGTGATAGATGTGGGTTTTTTTTTTCCAAATTGAAAGTGCAAATCATGATTCTTAGGTGATATAAAGATAAATTTTCACTATCTATTCAAAATTTGCAATAAAACAGTGCATGCTGACAAATTTGACTTGGTATTGTGTTGAATTCAGTCAAGCTTTTCAACCATTCATAAAATTATCTCCATGGCTACTTGTATTTAAATTATCATCATGCCTAACCATAATTAGAAAATAATACACAGTCTCATCTTAATGGCTTCAGATATCAATCAAAGATTTGCTCATTAGCTATAAATATCTGAAAATTGATACCTATTACTTTGCAGATGAGACTGGATCATAGATTAATTGCTCCTTGAAAGGGATCATTCTCCTCAAACAATAAAAGAGATGCATTATCAAGACAATGTATTTGTGATATTGCCAAATGTGACCTTTAATGCATGATGGCTATTAACAAAATGCAGCTTATACATCAAGAAAGTGCCACTTTCCCAATTTCTTTCTCTATGATATTGCCATAGAATGACAATGTTTTTGCCCATGTTGGCCTTGTCATTATTGGTATGATTTTTGCTTGCTCTTGTAGCAGAGACTCTGAAGCTTGTCAAAAATGTTGCTCATATTGTTTGCTGTTTATTCTTTCTGTACAGATAATTGTGTGTTTGAAGGTGTGGAATATACAAACGGTGAAAGATTTGAACCAGAGGCCTACAAGTGCAATATATGTACATGCAATGTAAGTAAAAAAAACCTACTTTTGTATTCAAATAAAGTCAGTAATCTCTGTATCCAAATTATAGATTAATTACAAGTAAAATTATACAAAAATATGCTAAAGTTGGAGTTTGACAACTACAGCTTCAGCACAATCTCACCCGCGTCAAGTAATATGCAGTTAATAATCTAATTCATGCTCGACGATGATTAGAATATCATTGTAAAAATGTACCATATAGTTCATCATATGTTAAGTACATCACATATATCTGTTGGTTTAAATCATGTTTTGAAGTAAATTTTTGAATTTCATGGTATATAATGCAAGTTATTATAATGATTATTTGCCTTTACATCAAATTTCTCATCCTCCCCTTTCAGCATGGTATAATAGAATGTGATTACATCCAGTGTCCAGAACTGACATGTAACCGAACCTCCCAGATACAACTGACCGGTCAATGCTGCCCTCGCTGTGCTGGCTGGTTGCCAGGCTGTGTTGACTCCAGTGGTATCCTACACAACTTTGGAGAGAACTTTATCGATCCTAGTGATCAGTGTATAAACTGTACCTGTACGGTAAGCTATTAAAGTAACGAGTATAGATTCCAAATGAAATTAAAATCTTACGGAAATCTTGACTTTAAAACAAGGAAATGGAAGAAAATTACAGCAGAAATTCATACTCAATACGCATCTCTTTTGTTTGGATATTTTTCCAATGATTTCCACATCAAATTACTGCAATATCATACATATTCAAAATATAAGTGGAGAGTGGCAGCAGGCGACATGAAAACCCAATACTGTATAAGTGGTATTTTTCGCGCTACATTTATTTTCGCGCAAAGTGGGATTAGTGCGAAAATAAATGCACCACGAAAGTTAATGTGTATTTGTTGCCAATGAAATTCCATACTCGGCCAATGTTTATGTGCACGAAAATAAAAACGCGCAAAAAGGACAAAAATTGGCTGAGCACAAAAATTACTAAGCACAAAAATATTGGCGTTTATAGTAAAATTTCTGCTTTTCGCAACTCCGATTGCGTTGACAAGTAGTATTGCGTTTTTATTGATATTTAGCAAACATGAAGCATTGATTTCATGCTTCATGAAATCAATGAAGCATTGATTGACTGTACACATGCACTGTGCATTTGCTTCTTTTGCATTACTTGTGAATTCATCTTAAAGGTGTAATTCATGATTTTGATATGACAAAACCCTTGCCTCTTTTCTATCTCAATTAAAAGGTGAGTATAACATAAATGTATGTTGAAAATTTCACTAAATTCCAACCATTGGTTTTCAACATTTTAAAAAAATTCTATTTTATAGGCTATTATGTTTTAATTATTTGCGGGGGTCCGACAGTAATAAAAAAATAATACATTTACTCAAAAATGCAAGAGCATTTGAAAGAATAGTTTTGGGTTGGTAACATAGTTACACTTCCACTCAAAAGTTCTTTCTAGATCAAAAACTAAATTTTGATAATAGTGACCGTAAGGATAAAAGTGAATCATGATTCACTTTTAACTCTGGTTGAAAATTTGATATTTTCATGTCATTCCTGATGGCACTAGTAGCAGTGTTTTTATTTCCGTAGATTCTGTTTCTCAAAAGGGTCTATCTCAGGGGTTCTCAACTAATTTTTACAATGTGCCACAAAATTTTGAAGATTGTATGGTAGAGCATAATTTTTAGTGTTTTTTTTTTTTTGAAAGAGTGAAAGCGCCAAATTCGGTGTGTGCGCCGCTAGTTGAGAAGCGCTGAATGATAAGACAAAATGACTCCAGTAGTTGATTGTGTATCCAAAATTGTAACAATTTTATCAAAATAATTTCTTCCACAAACACAAGCTTTTAGAAGATAAAAGAAATCTTATTCACTCTCCTGGTTGTTATCCAATATTATCCTATGTCAACTCTGTTTATTGCTTCTATTCCATCTCAGGACACAGGTAGAGTCCAGTGTAATCGTGAAGTGTGTAGCACCAAATGTAGGAAACCGGTTCAGATCCCCGGTCAATGCTGTCCTGATTGCAAAGGTGAGTACAATATCAGCATGCCGTAAGTTTTCCATTTTCTGTGTACATTGCACCTGCAACAGAAGTGAAAGCATGTTTAAATCAGGCAGATAACAGTAAAGTAGGTACAGCGAACAGACTGTATTTGTACTGGTCAGAGTGCCCATGCTTGTTTTGAATCAATTGGGCCATGCAAACCCCACATCTGTACTTTTTTTTGTACTAATTTTGCAGTGAGGGGGATCTCCATACTTTGAAGAATACCAGATCTGTGTGACATTTACCTCATACATCAAGAGGAGCACATGGGACTATGTGTTTTGTTTGCCACTAAGCCACACATGTCGGTCAACACTTATTAATAGAGATTGGCAGTAAATGTCAATAACCCTATACCAAAGGATAGACACAAGCCCTGTAGATCTAGATCTGATCCTAGGAAGTCATTCAGATCCAAAAAATTTGGGACAATATTAGTAGATTGATAAAGATTTGTCATTATTAACTGCTTAATGAACAAACCTAGGGACATGTATGACCTAGTGGCCCCAAACAATTAATCACCGGGCATTGAGCATGGTGGGTTCGAATCCGGTTGGCAGCGTGTGTAGTGTCCTTGAGTAAGACAATTATCTTCAAGAGCTCCTCTCCATCGAAGTGTCAAGTGGTTACCGGCATTTTTCAGTGCTGAGAAGGTAACAGACTCATGGCGAAGGAGGTGTGGTGATCCCCTCACCGCAAATAACAAAAAAGTGGAGTCTGGCTCAATCGCTTTAAAAGAGAGATAGGTGATCGGGACCTGTGTAAATACAGGCTGCCCGTTTACCCTTTACCTTTTTTATTAACAAACCGTACATAATTTTCAATCATTTCAGGTTGTGTGTACAATGGAAAAGCTTACAGAAACAGAGAAAGATTCCAAGATAAACTCAACTGTGAAACCTGCACATGTGTACAAGGACATACCTATTGTGAGCCTATAAGCTGTGACACCCAATGTACCAACCCAGAATTTAGACCTGGCGAATGCTGTCCTGTGTGTGAAAGTAAGTTTTTTCGACAGATCTCTCTGCTATTTTGCTCATATGTTTTATAATGTACACACATTGTGATACCACTTGTACCAACCCAGAATTTAGATTTAAAGCATGCTATATGTGGGCCGCCACGTTAAAAGGATCCAGTTGTCATCTCCTACATGAAGCTCATTGTAGCACATCTGATGTATACTAGTTGTATACATCAGATACGCTACAATGAGCAACATGTACAAGTCGACAAGTGCATCCCTTTTCCGCGGTGGCCCACATATGTGATAGTAGGATATTTTGCATACCTCTTTTCCTTTGCTTTGACTTGTCTTAAAATCAGAGATGCCATTTACACTAGTGGTTTAAAGTATTTCCGCACAAACACTTTATTCAGCCATACCTTAAAAGGCATTTATAAGGAAACTATCGGGAAACTTATGTTGCTTTTGGTCAGATCTGATAGGTAATCTAGTTAAGTGTAAATTTGAACTCCGAATGGGATCAACCTTCTCACGTATAGGTAGGGGCAACAACACAAATAGGTCGAAAAACGTGATTGATTTGACAACACCTGGGTCAAGGTCACTTCACCGCTCAAGTTGAGTGATCATGTGGAATGTGTATATGTAATAGAGTGACAAGCAGGCGATGAAATGTCCTGGTCACGCTTGACTTCGCCAAGAGAATGCTTGGAAGCTAACGAAAAATGATCCTTCAACGCTACCCAGTTTACAAAAATAGGGCCGTGGTAAAAGTGGAATGGTCCCTGGCGGTATATGACATTTTAAAATGTTTTAAGAGGTTTTCAATCTGTCATATACCGTCACAAAACACTCCACATTCATCACAACCCTATTTTTGTAAACTGGCTGGGAGTTGAAGGATCATTTTTTGTTAGCTTCCAAGCATTCTCTTGACGAAGTCAAGCGTGACCAGGATATTTAATCGCCTGCTTTTCACTCTATTACATATACACGTTCCATATGACTACTCAACTTGAGTGGTGAAGTGACCTTGACCCAGGCGTTGTCAAATCAAATTTGACCTAAAAATCACGTTTTTCGACCCATTTGTGTTGTTGCCCCCTACCCGTACGCGAGGGGGTTGATCCCATTCGGTGCTTACACTTAACTAGATAATCTTTCAGATCTGACCAAAAGCAACATAAGTTTCCAGATAGTTTCCTTATAAACACCTTGTTAGATATGGCTGAATAAAGTGTTTGTGCGGAAATACTTTAAACCGCTAGTGTATTTAGATTTTATTCTGAAATAGGATTGTTTTTGTGCCTCTTAATTGTTTTCAGCCTTAAAGAGACTGTCATTGTTGGCAAAAGGGAATGGCACTGTTGGAAATGCCTTTTTGTTGGTATTTTTTTTTTACTCATGGTCTTACTTGGTGAATAAACTCTTCTTTCTTTTCATAATCTGTTCTTGTTTCAGACTGCTTCTTTGCCAATCAGATCATAGAAGATGGCTCAGTTTTAGTTCCTACATTTGATCCCTGCAGATCATGTGCTTGCAGTGTAAGTTATTATGCACAGTAGTATCATACCTCAAGTTATTTACAAAAATCTAGCTACTGGAATTTAGTTGTCTATTTATTGCATAGCTGATAAGCTGTTGAAAAGATGTGTATCCTTTGTCAAATATTCTTGGCTTAAAGGAGCATGGTCCGATTGCTTCAACATTTTTTCAAACTTTTTGAGATTTTGGTACCAAAATATTGCTCATATTTTTCTCATAATCCATGTGAAATTTCACGGCTGATGTATGTTCCGTTTTGGAGATACATATAAAAATGTGTCTAATTATGGTAACCATAATTTTAAAATTAAAATTTTACACAGTAACGTATAGGCAGCTCTAAAATACAAAAGTCCCATAAAGTCAAAACGGTTTGACCGATTCAGCTGAAACTTAAACCTCTTTAGTGGTCATCTTTCACATGACATTGAAAACTAATTTTTTTAAAAATTGGACCAAGTTCCTTTAAACTTATAATATTTTTAAGCAAAGTAAAACAAATATTTATGATTCTCATCCCTCACATGCTTTCCTTTTTTTTTTCTGAAAAAATTTCGAATTTCTTTTTGTAATTTTTTAATAATATGTAACTTGTTCATAAATATTTTAAAGAAAGCAAAACTTATTCCTGAACTTTTCAAAATGTGCAATGAACCATTTCAGGTGAGTTTTCTGATCATCAGAGGATTCCGACTCTCAAATCAATAAAATTAAAAGTACTTGTGATTCATATGTCTTAGGTAATCAGTACATTTGTACATGCTGTGTAACTTTTTTGCAGTCTTTATTTTCTTTGAAAATTAATCCATTCTGCATTGTATGTTTCTGTCCAACAGAAAGGCAATGTGAAGTGCATTCTGCGTGATTCTGAGTGCCCCATATTGAAATGTCCATTCATCATTGCTGTGCCGGGAGAGTGCTGCCCTATGTGTGAAGGTAATAGAAGAATGGGAATACAAGAAATTTGTAAATACAATAGCTGCCATATTTCATAAATGTTTAAGACACTATAGTGCAGAGGCTCTTGAAATCAGGTGCCACTAACATGTTAATTTTGTGGGTATTTTTGCACTCTAACAAGGTGCTATATATATAAACATAACATACGGCAGCTATTGCATATACAAGTTTCTTGCACTCACATTTAAAATCACAATGATCAAAATATTTTTGGGGGTTGATGCCTTCTGTATGTACACTCTTTTGGTTGAAGAGGATTTATAGACCAAAAAACACTTTCTGGTCAGAATTTTCATTTAATACAATTTCTCTACTGATATAAACATTTTGACATGGGGAAAATTGTTATCCATATGGACCCCTTGACAACTTTTATTAAGTCCATAAGAAAAACAACAATTAAGAAAAAATGATGTGGTTTAAATGTCAATGGGTTGAACAACTGTAGGTTGACAAAACGTGAAAAATGGTTAAGTTGAAACTTCAATGTCTTTTCAACATTGAAAAATGATGAATCAATGTTGAAATTTCAACTTTGTGTTTGCTGGGTAAGTACTTCACTTTTGAATCACACACCTAGTATTCTTAATTTCATGATTGTTAATATAATACTGTATAAGTGGTATTTTTCGCGCTACATTTATTTTCGCGCTTTCCAAGCAAAATGAGATTAGCGCGAAAATTAATGTGGATTTGTTGCAAATGGAATTCAATACTCGGACAATGTTCTAATGCGCAAAAATAAAAACGCGCAAAATGGTCCAAATTTGGCTGAGCGAGAAAATATTAGCGTTTACAGTATTGGTGTGTAAATCATAGCTTGCTCAGGCAAATATGTACCAAATACCATGATGATTTATTACTCAAATGCTTTTCTTGTTATTTAGATGCATCATGTAATGTAGATGGTCAGCGCTATGAAGGAGGAGAAACATGGATAGATAAAAATGATCCGTGCTCAGAATGTACTTGTCTGGTAAGTCATATATTTTATTATATTTGGCACGAGCCAGAGGGGAGATTTGTTGAAATATTTTTGTTTTATTTCTTGCTATTGTAACTCTAAATATGTATAAAACACAAATTTGGGCAATTCGCCCTTAAAGATTGCAAAAAGCCATAGTGCTTACAGCCATTTTCTTGGTTTAAGCCATACTCAAGTCTATTGTAAAAATTGAAGGTAGTTCATCAATTCTCTACACAAACAAGTCTGATTTACCTTCCCAGAACATTTTTTGTTTTTGATGGTCCATGTTTTCTATCAGCTTGGTGGAAACATACTCAAACCGGTGGATGTTGAGTCAGCAGTGGAAGAGACTTGAACACACAACCATTTTATTAGGGCGCATCTCAAAGCTGGCGGTTGATTGCCAGGACTGCCGGCTCTGCCAGAAACACTGACGACCGGCCAGCCGCTGGTTTAGCGATTCCTTAGGCCTATAAGACTCAAATGCTCTAACCACAGTTTTGCAATATACAATTCTATATTTTGCTATCCCCCAGGGTCAACAAATCAACTGTCTGCCAATACCATGTCATGACTCCTCCATATGTGAACATGGTCTCATACTGGATGGTGAGTGCTGTGCAGACTGTACCATGTGTGTATATGAAGACATTGTGTACCAGGATGGTGTGGTATTCCAGTCACAGAGAGATCCATGTTTGACATGTAGATGTCAGGTAAGAGACTATTGGCACTTTTAATGATAAAAAAAACTATCATAACCTTAGCAAATTAAGATGTACATGTAGTAATATTTTAAGTTGTATTTTCAAGGTTGTATTTGTAAGCGCTTGATCGAGCCTTTTGGAAATGGCGCAATTAATGCTTTTTGTATTGTATTGTATGAATGTTCCTGTGTAAAGTCAATATACTTTTCACTGCATCATAAGGACCCTACCCATTAGGCAAAAATATACAGCGTCTAATTTTCAGTTTTCCGAAAAAAGTTTTTTTTTTCTTTGTTAATATTGTTTTTAAACTTGTATAAAGAGATTTTTGGTACAGTAGACTTATTTGCATCTTAATAGAGGCCATAATTTGGTGACTTACATTTGAAAAAAAAATCTTAAAAAAAAAACAAAAAAATCCGCCCGCCCGCACAAGCTCAAAAAAACTTGTGGAGGACAACCAAACAATTTATTTTATTTGGCCTTACTAAGGACCCACATCTAAGTGATTTTTGCCTCGAACAGCTGATTTTAAAAAAAAATTGAAAATTAAGACCCTCATCTAAAGATTTTTTTGAAAAATTGTTATTTACCTAATCTGTATTTTCTGTGAAAAAGTAACTAATTGGCACAACCCCATATATCTCTCCCAAGCCCTTGGCCCTCAGGGTATCTGGTCAGTAATGTAGCTAACCTATCTTAAAGGGTTCTCATGATGTTACTACTTATCTATCTTTTTTCAGGGCGGAACTGTAACCTGTTCTCAAGCCATCTGCCCAACTATTACATGTACAAAGACTATAATGGTACCAGGCCAATGTTGCCCAGTTTGTGATGTATGCGTGGATGCAGATCTGATGCAGTTTAGACATGGCCAGAGCTGGCAACCGATTGAGGATCCGTGTACTACATGCACATGTGCGGTAAGGATGATCATTATCACATGGGTTTTTAGGCTTGTCATATGTTGTGGAAACAGAACAGAACAAAATGTTTTAAAGATATTGTAATCTGGAGTGATTTTGCAAGAGGTTTCAAGGAATGGTTTTACTGCTTTCCAAGAGTTTTCAGTTTTATTTGGTGTCAATCCACAAAATATACATATGGGTTTTTATGTGTTAGAGAGCTGTACAAATACACACCTGACATAATTGATTAACTTCTTCACAGATTTGTTCAATTGGCAACATGATGAGATTGCCTTGCATTTCATGTTTAATTCACATTATAACATACAGCTGTTTTGTACATCCATCAGAAAATACTGATTACTTAAGCAATTTTTTCCACTGCTTTAAGCTATCTTTCCTTTTTTTATATATGGTGGCATTTCATTAGGTGGGTATGCTAAAAAGGTGGTGTTGTTACATTTTTTCGTGGGTTCTCGAACTTAATTTGATGTAAATTCACTATTCCTAAACCTCTTCACTTGTTTAATGTCTCATTTGAAAGCTTACACTTTCTGCTATCTGTGGCAGTGATTTGGCTTTCATGGGTTACATAATTTAAGAGAGACAATGGTTTGAACTTGGCAGTACAAGGGTGGTGGTACCTAAAGATGCGGTGCCTACGGATGCGGTAGATACCCAAATTGAGACAATATCGCCATTTTGGAAGGTTTGACACTGCTGGAACATTCACAAATGGATTCTGTGACCTCAAATACATACAGATAGTCACCAACATGGCTAAAATTTGGTTTATAATTACAGTAATTGGCAAATTTATCATTTTTTGACCTTCCTCAGATCCCCACCCCCCTCAAATCGGTTTTTTGGGCAGAACTTACTCATTTTTTGTCCGATTTTGACAAATTTGGTGTCAAAATGTTCAGGGGATCAAGCTGCATCAAATAAAAGTTAAGACAGAATGATTTGAAATGTGCCATTTTCTCCCCTTGTATAGCCCGCCTCTAATTAATTGAAGGTCATTAACACCAAGATCCTAAGGGGTCTGTTTCAAGTTTAATGCATCACAGTAACTAATAAAGTGTTTAAAACACATCCTGAAAAAATGAACTGTTTACCATTAATCATTCCAATTTATGACTTGTTTTAGTAAAAACGGGCAATTTTGAGTAAAACACATTTGAAAATTACAGTTTGCATTGCTGTCTATGGAGTAATTAACCTTAATTAGTCCATTATGCCAAAACAAAAGTGATATTTGGCTAAAAAGTTACTTGAATTGAAAGAGATCAATAATATCAACATCATATCAAACAATTGGTTTTTTTGACCATTTTGACCATGTAACACATTTTTGACCCACCACATGAAATGCCACCATATGTATTTTCATTGCCACCATATTACATGTACCTTGATCATTTATTTACTTTTTACAATTCAAGTGACACTCTGCATATGTGATGAACATTTATGTATTAAATGCTCCCCTCAGGCCTCACCAGGCACCCAAGTAAGTTCATAAAAAATCTGTATTGTTAGAAGTGAAACAAATTTGTGGAGAAGTTAGGCAATCTTTCATGTTGGCATTTGAGCAGTTTCATAAGTCTCGATTGCAAAGATATCCAGTTCTTTTTAAGTGCACTCTCGCACATTGCAAAATTTAAAAATCTATATTTAGCAAAAATGAAATTAAAAGCATTTGTGAAAAAGTTAGGCAATTCAGGTTTGTCTGGAACAGTTTCTCTACCATTTTATAAACATGTATATTTGCAAGACTTTCGGTTCTTTTCATGCACTCCCACAGGCAAAAAATCAAATTCTGTATTTTGCAAATCTAAACAGGTTTGTGGCCAAGTTAGGCAATATTTTCAGGTGCACAATTGTAGTTCTCTCGAACTTGACAGAAATGTATGCATAACCTCCACTTCTTTCATGCACATTCCTGCACGTAAAAATATCAATCTATATTTTACAAAATGAAAAAAAATGTGGAAAAGTTAGGCAGTTTCTTCAGGCTGGCATTTGAACAGTTCCAAATTTGGCAAGTATATATGCCATTACTGCAAGACTTCCATTTCTTTGTTTGCACTCCCACACACCAAAAATGATTATCTATACAGGGTGTATCAAAAAGACGTTTACAGTTATTAATGTCCCTCCATTTCAAAAAGTATGAAACATTCTGTAAATTTGTTTTAATTATAAGTAAAATAGAACCTTATCTTTCCATAACAGCAAAAATAACAGATGTGTGACATCCGATACAAAAATTATGATCAACGTTTAAATTGTAAATAAAAACGGTTGCGCATCTTTCCTTTCATTTTTCCTGATTATTTTTTATCACTGTAGAATGCCAAGATAAACTGCACATCCATTACATGTCCAAATGAGTGTCGGAATCCAATGACGGTACCAGGCCAGTGTTGTCCTGTATGTGAAGGTAAGAATTATGATATGATTGAAAAAAGTCAAATAGCTTTTTTAAAATTTTTATGTGTGTAAGCAGAAAAATTACAGATGTTATGACCATGGCACAAAAAAAATGTATAGCTTCACCTTTGAATCGCCATGTTAATTTGTGACAATCAATCAGGAACCTCAAGTGAAGTCATCATTTTTATTTTGACAGGGATTGCAATTTTTGCAGATTTAAAATGTTCATGCCTTTCTTAAACTTTTAGCAAAATACCAACTTCCATTTCAGTTCCAAAATATCTGAGAACTAATTTTTTTCTGAATGTAGTGGTATTAGAAATCGTACATTTTATCAGTTTTAGGTATTCTAGCATGCCATGGTTTGAATAATTGTAACTCTACTTCTGTCTGTTTTATGAATCTGCAATAAAACAAATTTAACAAGGGCCGAGGTCTGTAGATGGTCACATATACCTGTAACTTTAAACTTGTTTGAATTGCTGTGTTAATTTAATTATACAAATATTTTAGTGCAGTATACTTACCCAGGTGTAATTCCACAAGGCCCATCCCACTTTTATGGTAGGCCCTCCATCCAAAGTAATCCTCAACATAATTGTTAAATCAGCAGTTAACATCAGGGTTGTCTTCAGGCTTTGATAAATAAATATTCAAATAATCGTTTAATTACCATAATTTAACCAAGATGTATTCAACTTTTGATGGTAGGCAAGGATGACACATTTGATATAGATTCAAGGGCGACTTTCTTTTGCATTTTGCAATGGTTAATTTACTATGATAACAAATTAGGAGCTATTAGGCTATAAATCTGTTTTGGAAAGAACTTGTTACCACTTTTGAAAATTCATCGTTTGACATATTTATGAACACCCCTTTTCTCAGGTTGTATGGTTGGAGGTATGATGTACCAAGAAGGCTCAGTAATGAAACCAGATGAAAACCAGTGTATGGAATGTCTATGTGAAGGCCGACAGCTACAATGCTTCCCCATCCTATGTCCACAGCCTCTGTGTAGGCCTGAAGAAGTCATCGTTTCAGATGCGTCATGCTGTCCATATTGCAAGGGCAACAGTAAGTACCTGAAAAGGTTTGCTGATTTGTGTAGGCCTGAAGAAGTTATTGTATCACATGTATCATACTGTCCAGTACAACATTTTATATTCATAAATGGGTGTACGATTGGGAGCGTCAATGTGAAGGACATCAGCTACAATTCTTCCCCATGTCCTATGACCACAGCCTCTATGTAGGCCTGAAGAAGTTATTGTATCAGATGCGTTCTGCTCTCCATACTGTAAAGGCAACAGGAAGTGTTCATAGAGTAGTCTCCCACTTAAGTGTAGATTTTTAAACAAATTCAGCTGTTACTAATTGAGGACCCTAGAACTAGAAGGGGGTTAAGTCACATTGAGTACAAACTGAGAAAATGGCACAAACATAAAATCATTTATGTAGTCTTGAATGGCATTGCTGTATTTCGCAGTGACTTTTACCCATGTTCTGATCATCAAATTACTACAAAACTTTTACAGAATGTAGAAATGAGAATTCTGTAGCAGAAAATTGACACAACTCAATTTTCAAGAATTTGTGACTTAACCCCCTTTAAGTTCTAGGGCCCTCAATTTCCATTCATGTTGTTCATCTTGCAGCTTTAGGAGCCATAACAGACGCCGATTGTGAGAGTGATGGAATCAGATATAATAATGGCGTCTCATTTGAGTTGGATCAGTGTACAACATGTACATGTATTGTAAGTATAATAGTCAGGGATTGTAAAAACCTGTCAATTAAAAATGAAAAATGAAAATTTTCCCTCAAGTCTTAAAATATTTGTCTTGACCAAAACTACATCACCAGTTGACTGGAAGCAAAGCAATATAATGTGTTAAATAAAGGGTAGGATGGCGAGCATCGCTTCGCGATACTGAGCGCCATCCTGCCCTCGGGCAAAATCAAGCAATTACACACAGAAAATATGAATGAACCCTGTTCACACATATCATTTTCATGTATAAAATGTGAAAATCCGCGCAAAAATTGGCTATTAAACAGTCTTTTCCGTCGTGGTTGTCAAATTATTTAGTAGCGCTTAGAGCTTGTTTGCCTGTTTAAAAGTTACAAACGTCCGCGTTTTTAGAGCCGACGCGCCGTTGTGCACATGGCGACGCAATAGAACATTTGCTATGAATGATCGCTGTTCATGCATGGCCATGTGACGGCTCTCGACTAATCAAAACCTCGGAAATTACACAAGTATGGGTGAACTGCTCATTAGACAATGTCTATGGTGTATCCATGTCCAAGCAGCTACAAGATACCAATCCGAAAAGAGAGATACTCAAATGTTTCAAAGGCATGGGTATTTACCGCAGCAACACCCTTTTTCAAGTCTCTTAGTCCGCTCCCCCCCCCCCCCCCCCCCCCCCCCATTTTAAGCTTCAGTTCATTGTCAATGAGAGTGGTGCATAAAGTGTGTTTTTAAGCTTATTTTTTCAAATTTGAACTCTTCTTGTCATATTTGGTATGAAGAAACAAGTTAGACCTAAAATTATTCCCGATATATATTTGAATGCCCCATGTCTTTAGGGTCGAAACTCACTTGAGAATGCATGAATATTGTTGTCATGATTCTGTCCAGTTAGTTTTGGATTTCACATTAGGTTTAGAAAGTGGTGTCCCACACTGCATGTAATATGTTTATGTACAGGCAATTGTTGTAAATAGAACTTTTAATTGAAGTTCTTGTGGTTATATTTAGCCAGACCTGTTAATAATATGACAGTAGGATACTTTCATGTAGAATTCTTAATATTAACAATAATTTCAAATTTTCAAGTGTTGAATTTTGCTTCAGCGATTTGTAGATATACATGTATCTTAATACATTATTTCTGTCATTCAAGGGTTTAGATTTAAGTAAAAATTGGCTGAGATTTCTTCCTACTTTTTTGAGTTATGACCCAAGTCAGTTTTTTATGTCATATTTACAGAAGATCGGTTACAAAGTCTCTTCATGACATATCATGTCTGTGTCCTTGGTTAAGAAACCAGAGGGCTTGATTGAAGGTTATAATATGCAGTGTTAGGGATGCTTCCCCCCCCCCCTTACCTTCCATGAAACGATGCCATGCCAAAGCAGAATAAAATGAAATCACTTTTTTTACCTAATATTTCTTATTCTCTCTTTTTCAGAATGGCAGATTAGAATGTAATGTAACAGAATGTTTGGAAGAAGATTGCCCTGGTGGTCAGATCATCAACTCTCCAGATGTGTGTTGTCCTTTGTGTCTGAACAGAGATTGTATCTTTGAGAATAAACCAAGACTAGAAGGAACGTCTTTTACACCTAGCAATGCCAAGTGTACAAACTGCACATGTATAGTAAGTATGGGTTGAACCAAGTTTTAAAACTATAAGCTGGTCCAAAAGCAGAGGAGGGGGCAGTGGCAGTGCCAAGGGGGAAGGGTTCTAACAGCATTGGTTCCTCCCCAATCACAAGCCTCTCCATTTCCAGTGTCTGATGCAAATTTCACATTCACTTCCCCCTTTTTATAAGCCCCCACCCAGAAAAAAAAAAGTTTGTTTTAAAGCTGACGCGCACATTTGTAAAATCGGACGATTTTGAAAAAACAGTAATGCAGAGATTTTTTTTATTTCAAGATTTTTTTTAATATTTTCCCAAAAAAATCAGAGAAAATTTGATTTTTTTTTCACCCAAAACGAATTCATATTTCAACTTTGATACGTCCGAAATCTTGCCCGTGCATAAAAATAGGCGATCTATTTAATGGCTTGTCAATGCTGACGGTGCAGAATTTGACGCATTGCATGCGATTTGTACATACAAAGTGCATGGGTGACCGAATATAGTTTGGAATCTTGAAAAAAAATTGCATTTTGCATTACTTTTCAAGTCACTCATCAGCTTTGAGACAAACTTTTTTTTGGGCCTAATATAAACATAAACTGTCAAAGGCAAGCACACAAAATTTAAAGATTTTATAAATGTTTTTAGCTGAAATTAGCAGTACTCAAGCATTAAAACAATTCCATCTTTTCTTTTTTTTTTGTCAGACCATTTTTGCTCAAAAAATGTTTGTTCCTGCTCTCCTCCATCTCCACTCCTGTTATTTCATTTTTCCATATGTTTCCCCTGCCTTTTTTGTCAAGTCTTGTGCTTCCACTGATGAGAGCAAGGGGAGGTTCAATGATGCTGAATTCTCATCTGTCAGTATGGTAATTTTGCCTCCTTCTTCCTTCCTGCATCTTAACGGAATATGCATGTTAAATGCCCCTTTTGTAAATTCTCTACACATAAAATTTGTAGTCAAAATGCAGTACATATGTTGAGAAAACACTGTCTCTAGGGTTCTTAAAAAGCATGAATCTATGATGTCTTTCTTGACAACCTAAAACCACCAAGTTCCGTATGCACAAAAGAATTTCAGAGTTGGACCAGGTTTAAAGTTAGACCAGGTCTAAGTAAAAATTTGTATCACAGCTAAATATATTTTATTCATCCAATATCATCATATTTTTTTTTATTCACCCAATATCATCATATTTTGTGTTGTTTCTGAGATTTATGATTGAATCAGTCCTTTTATGGCAGTAGTAATTTTGACTTAGACCTGGTCTAACTTTAAACCGGGTCTAGCTCTTAAACCTCTTGTGCATAGGGACCTAAGAGTCCAAGTCACACTTATTTCACTTGAAACGAGTGGAGCATCAACATGTTCATTAATGCTTCTCACAAACATCATTGTATTTTTTTCTTGCCATTTTTGCTATGTTTAGGCTGGTAATGTTGAATGTGACAGAACGATATGCCCAAATATAGATTGCCGATTAAGTGATCAGATGATTCTAACAGGCGAATGCTGTCCCACATGTATGGGTAAGTAAACATGACAGTCACTGTAGTATCACCATTCTATAGTTTACCATTCGCACAAAAACCAACATATACAATCATCAAAATGTTCTTCCAGCAATGTGATATGGAACTGTCCAATTACATTTGTAGGGGAGGGTCTGATGCAAAGGGGGGGGGGGGGACCTGAAAATTTTTAGGTCTAAAAGGGAAGGGGTTGGAAAAATTCTGATATTCTGTGGATTGATGCTAAATTTTCTCAGAAAAAAGGGACCCAAAACATGTTGAGGCCTTAAAAGGGGGGGGGGGGGGGTGAAAACAAAATATTTTGCATCAGCTCCCGTTAAGTGATTTTGAACAGTCCAGAATACAACCCTGATCTTTTGACTTGTGTTTATAAAGAGCAAACCAGTTGTTAAAAATATATATCTTATAGATAATTGAGTTGAATTTGAATGGTGAAGTCACTGCCCATACACTTGGTAATGGGTCATTGAACTTTATTTTTAGAGTCCTGAAAAAAGTAAAACTTAAGTATTCCCTACCTTTCTCAGCTAATTACTGCACTTACAAAGGAGCTCATTATGAAGACAATGACCAATGGCAGGATGGCTGTAAAATGTGTCGATGTTTGGACGGCTTCAGCTCATGCACTCTTCAAACATGCAGTCCAGTTGTATGCGAAGAGGTAAGTAGTTAAACATTAACTCCCAAGGGCCTACTTTGGAGATGTGTCTGTTCCCAAGGGTCCTCTTTCAGAGATAATCAATTGTATTACTAACATGTATCATACAAAGGGAACTAAAAGGGCCTCTTTTTTGTAAATGCAACCTCCACTGGGTATTTTTGTGCAATGTCAAAGAAATTTTGTAATTGGAATTGAAACTTTACCAGAAAAGAAGAGTTGAGATCCTCCCCTCCATCACTGAGTAAACCAGAATAGGTGAAATTTTCAGAGCTTCAAGCAGCTCAGACAACTTCTTTCTGTGAGAGGCAATGGTTTGAATCTGGTGAGTTTCATATATGATGTCCTTGAGTAAGACAGTAAACTGATATGAGTTTTCCCTTAATCCAAGAGTCTTTTCATATAGAAAGTATATAAAATATGTTGTGTAGGTGGTGTAGCAATTCACTAATATCAATATAACAGTTGTTGATTCCATCTGTCCCAATCGTTTGAAAGAGAGATTGATCACTCCAATCTGCCATCAATGCTGTCATTGTAACCAATTGCTTTACTTTTTTATTCAAACTATAGAATTTTTAAAGTCAGGACACCTCATGCATAATGACACACAAGTAGAGCATATTTTTGATTACATAAGGACAAGGATCCTCTCAGCAATAAGTAAATCCCTGCATACATTGCAGTTGATGTGAAGATTATTTTGTAGGCCTATATGTATTTACTGTTGGGCAACTAATTTGATTACATGTACAGCAAAAATCATTGGTATATTATTGCAAAAAGCTGTTAATAGTGTAATGAACATGGAAGGGGTAGGGTTTTATGAGGTTCAGAGGATTTGAAAAGAATTGATATATGTGGATCGATATGTAACATGATTCAATAGACCAAACAAAATGTGTTATGTGAGCTTTTCTTTTTCTTTAACTATTTCATCATCATCAAAATATAACTGTACAATAAGATGAACATTTAAATGTTCAGACCATGGTTCGTTAAGGTAATGTAATTTTATAAAATGATATAATCAGCGAAGGAACGATTTAGAAATGTGTTTGCAGTGTGAATCAATTGATAACACGTTCAAAGCTTTTGTATCCAATCAGATAACGAATACATAATGTTTCACTATTATTTCTCCATCCTTCAATTCTACTGGTTGTATGAATGAAAATCCTTATACCTCATCATAAATGGAAAGACCCAACCTTTTGTGCCCTGGCTTCAAATATCTAATATATTATTGCTTACCATCATTTGTTATGATGATATTATTTTTTACTCCCCAGGGTGAAGAGATTGGTGTTCCACATGGAGGCTGCTGTGAAGTCTGTATGCCAAGTAAGTTGAATGAATAAACGAGGGACATGGAATACAAAACTTAGAGATTTGTATGCCATAGTGCTAAGCCCCATCAGTATTCAAATCAATAAAAATTACATGCAACACCATCATTTCCATTATATTAAAACATGAAAAGTTGCAGTTACGTTGGGATCCTGGAGCAATCAGCAATTGGATTAATAAGGTTGTATTATTAAGTCTAGGAAGCTGCTCAGCATTTGTGTAAAATAGTTATAATAACTACCAGGTCAAGAATAAGAAGACATACTAAAGATCTGACTGACAAAACGTTGTCCAGCATGCCCATTTGTCGCCTGGTACTAACTGCACATTAATGACACATTTTAGTTTGCATTTCTTATTTCTGCATCTAAAAATGTTTTGCATTACATCACATTTCTTATCTTTGTGTCCAACAGAAATGGCCTCCTGCATTGTGTTTGGTGATCCCCACTATCGCACATTTGATGGTCTCTTCCACGACTTCCAAGGAACATGTACATACACATTAGCTAAAGACTGCCAAGGAAACACTTTTGAGGTAAGAATTCTTAAAAGCTCTAATGACCCCATTGTGAGTAGGGTCAGCGGTTGTCTAGGGGTCATTAGAGGTCAATGTCATATACTTTATCATATTTTCATGAGACTTGGGGTCCTTGGCTAGGGGCACTTGCGTTACCTAAATGTGAGCACCACTGTTTGATCACCAACAAAGAAAGCCATTTATAGCCAAAGGTACATTATTGTTGGCGCTATTTCTATAAATCAAAGTTTCCAGGTTTTAAGAATTTATGAACCTTAGTTTTGACATTTACCACATGGATAAGGTGAAGGAGACCAAAAATAAATTTTATTCATGTTAAATTCACACACTAAATATTTAATTTATACAATATGCATATAATTAATTTCAAAAAATGAATAGCGCCACCAATAATGAAATCTCAAATTATGGGCTAAAAATTATGTATTTATGTGTAAAATTAGCATTTTTTAATTAAAAGGTGAAATTAGATTAAATATTACAGTTCAACACCTAATTCGAGAACTAATTTTAACAATTTTAAGGGCCTGCATTTATTGTAACAGTGCATTTTTGTCAAAAAATTAATAAATGTACCCATCAAACAGCGGTCCCCCTGGCACTACATCCAGACTGATGGATTCTGCTGGGTCACCCAACGTAAACTAAACGTAAACGGTGTGAGTGGGTCAAAGGTAATCTAGAGGTTGAGTCATTCTTATCACCTTTTTTATAGATAACATTAGCGGTCAGGATACTTTGATGTATTTTTTATTTTGGCAATATAAAATACGTACAACTGGAGTAAATATTGATAACCTTGTTGGTTGCGCATTTTTGTAATCATGTATTCAATCTAAAATGATATTGCACACATTGTTTTATTTCAGATTTTAGGCCAGAATAACGGAAAGCAAACATATGCCGTATCCTGGACAGAAATGGTGTCATTTAGATACCTAAACTGGACAATAGATTTATTACCCAATAGAAAAGTACAAGTTGACAAACAGAGTGTTCAACTACCGTATTTAGAGGAACCTTTTTTCAGTATACAAAAACTTGGTAAGTTTCACTTTTTTTTATTTTTGTTTGTGTTGAATGGAAGAACATTTGTATGATTAACTTTATTTTTCTCTTTTTTTTCCTAAGAGGAAAATATTGAAGAGTTAGCTTTAATGGTCCAAAAATGAAAGAAAAGGTTTAACAGTTATTTTAGGGAGGAAATCAGCTTTAAAAGAGGAAATACAACACCTTATGGAAAGATCTTATTCAAGTAGTAATAAAGGAGGGTATTAGCTAGAACAGTATTTTGTTGTAGAAACGGATATATAAATGAAGATGAGTAAAATTATTTTTATCATCAATTTTGTTTTAAGCTTCTAAATTTCATTCAACTGTGTTGAATAAAAATATGAGGTTTAACTCTTTTCACTCCGGAATAAAATTTTCACCATCTGTCCCATTTGGCTGGAAAGCCGCTCTAAGACCTAACTTTATGATAGTATATGATAATTGTAGTGCGGCAGGGTTGTTCTCTTTGCTAACAACAAATAATGGCGCTAGATAGCTCTTTATTTCAAGTGCTTGCTGGAATTTTCGACCAATTTGGGCCTGTAGTTGTGTTTTTAGAGCTATTTGAAAAAATTGTGTCTAAGTAGAAATTCCAGCTATAAGCGGCTTGCCGGAGTGAAAGAGTTAAATAAGATACATTTTACATTATTACATACAAAAAAATTATAATTGAATCATAAATTTGAATTTCAGGGCTGATGGTGGTTGTCCACACCAGCATAGGTATTACATTATCATGGGATGGCCAGCATTTCGCCGAGGTCACAGCGGATAGTTTATGGAAAGGCCAGCTGTGTGGACTTTGTGGGGATTATAATGGCAATCCAAATGATGAATTTAGGTAAGTCACCAGTAAGCATGCAAACAGCGTCACAGGTTATCCATTTGTATCTTGGAGTGGGGATGCCACACTGGTTTTAAAGGCTGGTATGGGCATGTGCGGCCCTCGGAACCCCTTTTTCACACCTTGCCTACTGTGGACCCTAAATCCTAAATACAAGTTCAATCTTTACTTCACATGCACCTTTTGACAATTTACATCTCAGAACTGCCATTTCAAGCAAAACATCAGACAATCTTGCTCAAAATTCACGCCAAATCAAGTAGGGCTATTCAAATGTGTAGCAATCATTTGTTGTTCCCTCATGCATATCTGTGGACTAGCCCCTTACCCGTGTTTATAGACATTAGTGTCAACTTGATTGAAAGTATTGTTGGATAGTTAGGCACAAATCAAGGATCAACCTCAGTAGCAGGGGTTTGTCTTTGTTCTTTTTCATTTTAGATGTCGCCCTGTCCCTAACTCTGCCTGTTACTAACACTACGCTAATATTTAACTTTTCTTCATCTTTACAGGACTGCCAATGGTAGCTTAGTGGAGACAGCCTCAGAGTTCGGCAACACATTCATAGTAGGAGAGTATCCAGAGTGCGCATGCAGAGAAAGCACTGAATTAACTCCATGTCAAGGCAGGGAAGAAATAGAAGCAAGGAGTCAATGTGGTATTCTTATGGTGAGTTATCTACCCAGGGGAATATGGGGAGCTGGTAGGGTGATAAGCAAAATGTAGAAAGAGCACTGAATTAACTCCATGTCAAGGCAGGGAAGAAATAGAAGCTAGGAGTCAATGTGGTATTCTTATGGTGAGTTATCTACCCAGGGGAATATGGGGAGCTGGTAGGGAGAATGGCAAAATGTAAAAAGAGCGCTGAATTAACTCCATGTCAAGGAAGGGAAGAAGTAGAAGCTAGGAGTCAGTGTGGTATACTCATGGTGAGTTATCTACCCAGGGGAATACGGGGAGCTGGTAGGGTGAATGACAAAATGTAGAAATAGTACTGGACTAATTCCTTGTCTAGACAGGGAAGAAATAGAAGCTATGAGTCAATGGGGTATACTTATGGTGAGTTATCTACCCAGGGGAATATGAGAGAGATGTCTTTGTGATGACATATTAATCCCCTTTTTCTCTTGCTCTCCTCTCTTTCAGGGCTCAGTATTCAAACCTGCCCATTCCGTGGTAGATCCTACGCCATTCTTTAAGGCTTGTCTCTATGACTTGTGTGCGTGCCCGACCACAGAGCGATGTCTATGTGATGTCCTGTCAGCATACGCACATGAAGCTAGAAAACATGAGGTTGTCATCAACTGGCAAAGAACTAATCACTGTGGTAAGTATGTATAAGATAGAAGAGGGTTTGTTCCAGTGTTGGGCCCGATTTCACTAACATCATTAATGCATCATAAGGCCAAACAAGTTTAATTAATCACTTCATTTGGGTTCTATTCTTAATTTCTTGAAAGTGAAATAAATTGTCTTTAAAATCATACACAAATTATGACATTTCATTGGATGTTTGAAAAGATATGACAAAAATTGATGCATTAATCATTCTCAGTGTAACAAATCCACCTTTTATGGTTGCCCACATTAAAAAGCATGACCCTGTGCGCTTGCGAGACCTTTTTTTTATTCTTTTCCTGTCAGTTTTCAAAAGCTACATCAAAAAATTAGATGTACATTTTTAGTTTAAGTCTCTTGTCATTCGGGGGAAACTGATGTTTGTGCCCCACCACTCGGAAAATCCTGGGCACGCCACTGCAGGAGACATACTACTAGTTTTACCTGACGAACCATTTTAAGAGCGTCTGTTATAAGAAGAGAAATTTTCAGGTTTAAACCTTGAAGTATACATTAAGCGATCGGACTCTGTTACGAGACCCATAGCATATCCCTTGTATTCTACATGCAACATTGAGAACTGGTACTTTAGTATTGTATAAGAGACTAGCAATGATTAATGAGGGCCAAATCACTGCATATTAACTGTTTGAA
>JXSR01S020544.1:29135-46598 GCA_000969725.1 Ophiothrix spiculata
TTGGCAGAATGGTTACCTGATTCAAGATATCCTCACTTGTAAATCATTTGACAACAGACCATTCCTATAATTGACATATTATTGTCATCATTACAGGGCGACTTTGAGCTTAAAATGAGGTGCATGGTAAACAATTACCAGACAAATCAAATTCTAATAATGAAAGTCTTTAATTTAAACAAAACAAAAATTTATTGGACAATGTACCAGTAAACAAAAATCCAGGGCAGGGTTTTTGTTAACAAAAAATTGGGCCCTGCACTCTGCATTTCTGTTTAAACTGTCCACTAAATTATTGTATAGTCTATAGTAATAATCAATTTATAGGCCAGGGTTAGATGAACAACATGCATTTATTACAATAAATTATTGTTGTAATCAGGGATGCAAGTTCCTGAAGTCGAAATTTCCTGAAATGTTTAAAAATCTCTTACAAAAGAACGCTTTTCCTGAAAACAATATATTTTCAGTAAAATTTCCTGAAAACTTGCATCCCTGTGTAATAATTATGTGTGTGAAGTCAAACAAAATACGGCCATTTAAAACAATCTATACAATGCAATGTCTTGATCAATTACCACATGGTGTAACAGTTTGTTTCACCATATTTTTTCCATACAGACTATAGTAATGCAATATCATAATTATTAATGAGATGGATCACACCGGGATTGTCATCACATTGAAAAAGTACATTTGCGTAGGAGATTGTTGCATGAACTCTACTGTCTACATGCTCAAATATTAAATCCACAAACAAACAATAGCTCACCTTTTATACCCTGGTCACATGGTTATGATGTGTTTACTGCGTCAATTCAGCAGACGCCGATCGGACACCGGCCGGTGTTCGTGAGCTGTAGAGATGCAGGAAGCATGCTGCAAGAATTTAATTCCAAGTTAAAACCTTGCAGCTTGTAAACGATGCCTTCAGTTATGGTTCCATAACCATCCGCATCCGACCAGTGTACGACCGGGCATCGCAAGCATTCACCGGTGTCATACCGGCGTTGGGGCTTATGTGACCAGGGAGTTAGGAAGCTTTACACACATCAATTAATATTTTAACCCTTTGAACCCGATAAGACGAGCCGGCTCGTATGTAAATGTACCGTACATCCAATGAGCCAGTTTACCGGCTTTTAGGTCACATATCAGAAACTTGATGTGTTTGTCAACAAGCATGGGTAGTTACAATTTTCAATGGTCTTATTTATATCGAAAGACATCAATGAAGCTTTGAACACATGGATGATGGGTTATTTTGCTCTTATTTACTAGACAGAGGTGAGAAATTCCTCATATTTCCTCAAATATGAATTCTCCCATAGGCTACAACCTAAATGTCGAATATGTTGGTCGACACAAATAGTATTCTTTTGTGAATGCTGGTAATTGGAAAAGAAACTTCAGAATACAGTAAAATGAAAAAGAAAAGCGAGGGAAATTAAAATCAAAGTAAGTTAAGGGGTTATATTGTGTTTTTTAACTTTCGGGTCAGCGATACAGATACATGTGGAATTGCCAGGGTTCAAAGAGTTAAAAACAAATTTAAAAAAAAGAATGCTTTTATTCTCTTAAAAATAATGTTAAGTTTAACCAAAAACTTGATATTTGTTTAAACAATATGGTCACACATACATGAATATATAATTTACATCCTCCAACTTTGGTGTTTTGTACTTTGGTTTTTTCAGGACATTTATCTGTCCAAGTCACCAGGGAGATGATAGTCATATGCAAAATAATTGTAACTTATCTAATTTTCAACAAAACCATTAGCAATATAAAACTGTCCTTTTTTAATGCAACCAAAATATGCTTTTGAATTTCATTAAGCTATACTTATAAGATCAACATATAGGCCTGTATTCCAGAAAGGTGTTTTAAATGAACACCGACTGTCTAGGAATGATACTGGAATTCGGGCCATAAATGTTCGATTGATTTTAAGAGAGTCAGTGGACTCTAATGCTGCTTTCATACTTATTATAGCTTTGCAGCTTTGTAGCTCTGTTGTTTGTCTCGTTTCATACTTTTGTTGTAGCTTTGCCATTTTGTAGCTTTACTACTTTGTCACTTCATGTCGCATTCAAGTCAAAAAATCTTGCTATGTGACAACATTTTGTCAAGATCGATTATCTTAGCGACATGTTGCCTTGCCGCTACAACAACCGGAAGCGACAAGTTTTTAAAAAAATATACATCATGCAGTGACAAATTTACAAAAACGACAAAGCTAAAATACTACACAAGCATGAAAGCAGCATTATCAACTAGTACTTAAGATGTGCCACATAAATAAGAAAATTGCAGGGTAAAGCGCCAAATGTACCCTTTTCTCAATGAATTTCCAATACATTTCTTTGTTTTTTGAGTGTCAACATACCAATCAGTACCAGTCAAAGTGCCAAACTTTGTATGTGTGTCGCCAGTCGAGAAGCACTGATCCATATTCTTCAAATGGACAATTTTATACTGATAACCTGACATCGTTGTTAATACATATTTTTTTTGTTTACCAAAGCCAATTCAATAATTATTCCTGGCAGTATTAATGCAGCCCCATTGAAGACAAGAACAGAGAGTGAATACTAGCTTGGTGAGAAACAACCATAACACTGGTCATAACAATCTTGTGTTCCATTGTTATATGACAAGTTGTTGGTTACATTCAGCCATGTTTTGTGACTAGTATTATTCATCAGACATTATATACTTCAACAAAAAGAGTCAAGGCTGGGGTAGACCTTCAACTAGCAAAATGGGTTTTTGTACTCTAACTCTCAAACTAATTATATAAACCATATATACATTTTTAGAAGTGGATTTTTACCCTGAACAACATATTGGTGATATTGGTTTTTGACCAAAAATGTTGATTTTGGCAAAAAATAGCAAAACTGTGTTTTTTGCCCCAAAAATTTATGGAAAGCCTATCTAAATTAGCATTCTTTGAATTTTGAACCTTTTTGCTTTTTGGACTTCTCAAATTTATGATTTTTATCTTATTTCAAAAATTGCCATTTTTGTGGCAGCGGTGGGAATTTTTACATTTGTCGAGCTATTTTTGGCATTTTTTAAAAACTAAGATAAAAAAATCAAAAATTTGAGAAAATCCTTCCTAGACATTTGTTTCTAGATTCCAAAAAGCAAAAAAAAAAATCAACATTTCACAAATGCAAATTTTAATTAAGCTTGCCAGAAAGTTTTGGGGCAATAAATATGGTTTTCGGCATTTTTTGCCAAAATTGACAATTTTTGTAAAAACTGATATCAACATCATGTTCAGGGTAAAAATCCACTTCTATCATTGAACACTTTTAAATATGCAATTAGTTTGAGAGTTAAGAGTACAAAAATGGTTTATGCCATTTGAAGGTCTACCACAGCCTTAATCGACATATTGACATACCATGCGTGTCAAAGGTGTTTCTTACCACAGCCATCTAGAATCTACTTATATCACAGAAATATAAAACCTCTGAAGACGTGACCTTCATCATAAGCGATAGAGTCCTTTGCACGCGGGACAGTCTTGATGCCATGCAGCTACTTTATCAATCAGATCTTGCATTCCTAAATGGTGGGCACATGCCAGTAGTACAAAGACTGGCATAGTTTCTCCTTTTTCTAGAATCTTTTCAATCACTGAGGAGTGTTCTTTACAATAGGCAGCATGATAGTAGTCCTTTCTACAATTAAGTAGATCTGTCAGAGTTTTTGTCAATCGTTCTCCTTTCCCTTTAGCATCACACAGTTTGATGACTTCTACCATAAGTTCCAGGGCCTTCAATAAATCCATAAATGTTGCTTTGCAGTCTGTATCTGTAAATCAAATGATCAAATTATACATTCAGTTCATTCATTTTTTTCCTTAAAACAATATTTATAATAATTAAAGAATCATGTGTGACAAATCCAACTACTTATAATGTTTAAAAAACAACTAAATCAAACCAAAGAGGGATATGATTGAAAAGGCCATAAGACCAAAAAAAAATTCTTTGGTTGCCCTCCACAGCTTTTTTCAGAGAGGGTTGGTCGGTTATTTTTTTTTTCCACAATTTTTTTTTAATACTCTTCCACGGACTGCTAGGTTGATCGGCCGCTCCAGCCTTCTTAACTTCTTCCGCGACATCCAAATCAAAATAATCTTGTAGTGATTTGGGACATCCTAAACATTTTGAGGGTTGAATATCGAAAAAAGCAAAAATATTACTTTTTTTTTGTAGTTTTCGGTAAGTTTTGCATATTTTTTAGAAAAAAAAAAATTTCAATAAAAAAAAGTTGAGGTCGGGCTGAAAAATAGGGTCGGTCGGTGGAGGGCAACCAAACAATTTTTCTTTGGCCTAAGGATCAGATATAATCACAACCCATCAGCAACAACACACTGCTACTTACTGACAAAAACTAAGACGTAACAATATAACAAACTCCATTATGCTCTGCGTCTAAATTTACTATTGATAATTTGACAAGAGATGACACTTCATATGAGTATTTAAGTATTTTAATGATTTTGAATTTTTCATTTTTTATTGATTTCAAAAAAAAAATACATTTAGGACCGGAAGTTTTAATTGACTAATCAGAATTCCCCCCCCCCCCAGTAAGAGTAAAGATAACATTTCTGGAGTAATATTCATGTAAATCATTGTTTTTAGAAAAGAGGCATTTGAAACTCTCTTGCAAATAATTTGAAGAATACCTGAACATGTAAATATGTGCTTCTAGTTTAACATAAACATTTAAAATGTTCAATTTTTTGAACAAAGGTGCAGATTGGTGTCTATAGTGACCATTTGTGATTGATCTTATGGACCATTTTGAAGATTGTATTTTTATCTAAATATTTCTCCAGACCAAGATATCATAATTAATATAGGGTAAAACAAGAGTAGAGTACAGAGTATACAGAACTTTTTTAGGTAAAAAATATTAAAATTTATTTATGACAACAATATTCTGGGATATTGTTTAAGTAACACCATCAATATGTTTTTTCTATGATAGATTCTCATCTACAATGTTACCATAAACAAATAATATGGTTGAGACTTATAAAGGTAACAAATGCAAGAACATGAATATTGATGTAAAACATATCTAAGGGAATTTTGATTGGAAATCCTGATTTGCATTACGGAAATGACATTAATTATTATATCACTCATTCATAAATTCTAGGCATTTCATTGGTTCATTGCTGCTTTATAGTTTTTACCATCACCCCCACCGTCTGATGGTATACAAATATTAACTCACTATAAGTGTGATGGTAGAAATATCATCACGAGTGAAAGATGTATTGTTCCCATTTCACAAGAAAATTTATTTTATTTAATATGTTGGCATTGGAGAAACATCATAATTATCCTAGATTCAACTTGACCAGTTACTCACAAATGAGAATGTCCTTTTGGTAGATCAATCAAAATATTTTCTGTAACAGCTACCCAATATCAGTTCGGCGGAACTCACAATTCGGATACGTATCCGAATTCGGATACCCACGCACATATTGAGTTACCCGTATCCGAATAAGGATATGGAGGGGTATCTGAATTCTGATACTCCTGTCGTGGTGCAGGAAACAAATCGATAGCGCAAGCTGGCAAGTACATGAAGAACATCTTTCTTGCATTTATGATAAATGTATCTGTGGAAATGTCATTTTCATCTGTGCAATTCCAGCGGAACAGCTTCGAAACATGTCCAGGGTTCGTACACCTTGGAGCCTTTAAAATTCAAGGACTTTTCAATGACTTTCAAGGTCCAAAAGCATGATTTTCAAGGACTTACCACAGCATAATTTGCAGTATGCTGAACTCTTGTTCCTGCCGACATCAATCCACTCACTGAATTTGGGATCAGTTAGCCATAAATTATCAATTTTCAAGGACTTTCAAGGACTCTGTGCAAATTTCCAGGACTTTCAAGGCCATGAAAAGGTGTTTTCAAATTCAAGGATTTTCAAGGACTCTCAAGGACCGTACGAACCCTGCATGTCCTGATAGCTTCTTATCACAGAAGGCAAAATAATTTGGCCAATACTTTGATAGAATTTAGATGACAAATGATGATAATGTTATTGACCTTTATACATACCGGTATGGTGCGCGGCGAAGCTGAATATTCATTTCAGCTGATATCCCGTTTCAGCTGTTTTTAATCCAAATTCGGATACGGGTATCAGAATTGTGATACGGAGTATCCGAATTATGATACGTATCCGAATTGTGAGTTCCGCCGAACTGATATTGTCTGGGTCAATAAAGTAATGGTTGTATGCTTTAATTAAGGAAAAAAATATTGACTATAGAAGGGGTCAAAGAGCAAAAAATACAACTCCATACCTGTAGATCTGTAGGGTAGTTCCTGAACAATTGTTCCAAACGATACACATAGTTTGTACAGATGGCTAGATGTAAGCATGGAAAAGCAGTGAGCCCTTGGAGTTCTCGGTAATGTCACAGTCTTGAGGCAATTTGTACCCATCTCATCAAAGAGTTGTAAAACAGTCTGCATCTTGTTGTCTTTAAATCTACACTTGAATATAACCAGGATCAGAGTTGTGTATGCATAGATGTGTATTTTAGGTTCTGTTGAACAATTGAGAGAAATTACAACAATTACATACCACTCAGTGCTTTGAAGTACATGGTAATAAAGATTGACCACTGGCCAATAACAACATTATAGTATTCTGGCTTTAGCACAGTATTGCTTCCTACAGTTTATATTATGTTTGTTGCCAAGTACCATGTACTGAATAAATTTCCTAACTTCACGATCAATAAAATCAGCCACTAGCACCAGCTAATGAATTTTTTATCACTTGTATACCCGTGAAAACGTGCCTACATGTTGGTGAGTTGAAGATATCTGAAATGTGCCAAAAACACATTTGGTTTGAAATCCCGGTTTGAAAGGACTACTGCATCTGATACTACATTAAAAACGTTGAGTCTTGCCCTGAAAATGAATGCATATTATCTTGTCTGAACTTGAAACTGATATATATCGGCAGGTTTCAACAAGTATAAATTCAGATTTGCACAAATTTGGTATTAAAAGCATACCTCATAATATATGTGCAATTAACCAAAGACCTTGGTTTTAAAGTAAAGATAGAAATAACTAAATTATAAATTAGACCATCAAATATTTGTAATACCCAGATAATGCATTCATACCTTGATCTTTCCCAGATTCCTCTGTCTCACTTTCTTCATTGTCTTCCCAGAATTGCTTTTCAAGTTCTGAAAACCAAATACATAGACATATTCTCATTTAGTCTACAAAATACAGCAATAAATGTCTCTAAAATGACACCTTAAAAAACAAAATTAGGATGTCAAGCCATTTTCATCGTTTGTTTGAATGAATGCCTTAAAATGCTACCAAGTACTGTAATGCTCATAAACAAATGGAATTGAACTGGATAATATTTATTAGAATATGCCCTGGGGACGGTTTCACTAAAACGTTACGAAAGTTACGAAGGAATAAGATTTCACAAAGCGGTAAGAACCCTTCATAAGCATACGATGCAATGTTAGGTATAAGAAACTTACATGGGGAAAACTCCAACTCTTCGTTAACATTACAAAGGATCAAGATGTGCTCAATAGTTAACAAAAGGTTCCAGTCTAACGATATTAACGATGCAATGCATTTTAGTGTTAGTGAAATCAACCCCACATAAGAGAGCTGGATAGTATGGATCACTTTTATTACTTCCAGACCTCTAATATGATATAAATTTTAGACCCCATTAATTTTCAGTATACATATCATTAATATCATTTCAATAACATTGTCGTCTATGTTTGTTCTGTGCATATATATAGGTACTGTTCCAAGTGAAGATCATATAGTATACACAAACAAAATTGATCTTAACTAACTCCCAAGCCTTTTAAAAAACCTCCCAGGAAATCACTATGTCAAAAATGCGAAATTCATCAACCTTTACATGCTGAAAATCTGAACTCATCACATCATTTTGCTTCAAAGTGGTTCAGCACAGGTTCTTGTTGGTTCAATTCTAGAAGATTTACTTTTTGTTTGTCCTTTTCATTATTAAAAATTGATTCCTACCTGTTAACCTGTCCTCAGTCAAATCTTGCCGAGATTCCAAATCGTGTAGCTTGGATTTCAAATACTTCACATCTTGACAAATTTGCAATTCATGTGTATCTTGCCTGCGTTGGTCTTGCCTTAATTTCAAATCAATGGTCATCTATAAAAGATAAATTACAATTATTATCCGATACATATTGTAACAGTCCTACATAACCTACCTTACTTTACTGTAATTATCACCAGCGCTTATTAAATTTTGAGTCCTAGCCGGGAAACGATCACAGTACCTTCAACACCCAAAGCGAGTTCGCAGCATATAGACCAAAAGAGGACTACCCCCGCCAGGTCTATACACTAACAAAAAAATATGTTCGTGACATCACTCCCTCCCTCACACTAAACACATACAACCCAAATCACTGGGGGTCTGCCTAGGCATTAAGAAACCCTAGGGACCACCAGCTACTCCCAAATTGTAACGTACTGAACGTAACCCAACCTACTTACTTTACTTTTAATAATCACGAGGCATACAAGGACTTGATAAATTTGCGGCCCAGCAAGGATTCGATCTCAGGACCTTCTGCACCCAAAGCGAGCTCGTAGCCATAGACCAAAAGAGGACTTCCCCATGTACTTCACCATCAGGTCTATACACTGAACAAACTTATACGTTGGTGACAATATTTTGTCAGGGGGTTGGAAGGTAACTATCATCTTTCCATCCAATGTATGTTCTGAATTTTATTGCTAAATTAGTCAAGCAATGTACTTTCCCTTTGCAACGATCCTGTTTATATCACTTGCAATGCATTTTGAAATGCAACAATTCTGTTTAAATCAGTTGCAGTGCATTTTGAAATGCAAGAATCCAGTTTATATCAGTTGCAGTGTATTTTGAAATCCAACTGCAAATTTCAGTTGATTACGAGTCTGGTGATAGATGAAATATAAAGTACACACACACGCAAAAACAAAGAAAGAAAAAAAAGGAAGTGTAAAACAGTGAAGGGTTGGATAGGAATAACAAACATCTCCCAACTCTATTTGTAGGTTTACATATTACTTCAACATTTTCCATTTTTAACTAGAAACTGTGTACGTACTAAATATAGTTGTGCAGGGGAATTTGGTTTTAAATTCTGATTCCTGTGACTGTGTTCTTTCCATTTGGAAATTCTGACTATGGGTTTATACCTATACCTATACCAGGTGGCCGAGGTTAAAGTGTAGATATTCAGTTTTTGCTGAATGTCTGTGGTGAAAACATGTTTTTTTGAAGCTTGAAGGTCGGTTCAGAGTGGCTGTTGATTTGTGGTGTGTGGCAGTGGAAGATGACAACATATGTTTGACAATATATGTTTGCTATTTTGGACTATTTCAGTCCAACTGTTCAAGATGTGTTGTTGTGACTAACATGGCTTGTTGTGCTTGCTAAAAATAAAACAAGGTCCAAATTGTGCACTTAAAATTTTGACATCATGCTTACCAAGCATCAACAACATCAACAGACACCATTAAATCCAATTTAAAAATACAAAAAAAAAATCTAACTTACTGTATCTAAATCCTCCATCAAGGCACATGGGAAATCTTTATGGGTTTTTAAGACATTAAGGAAACTGATGACATCTTCACATTGTCCATTGTTGAGGAAATTCTTCGAATCCCACGAATCCCAATTCCTTGACTTGTCACTAAAGATCTTCATCACCTGCAAGTATATATATGTATAGAGATACAAGTCATCTTGGTCAAAATGTTCTCAGCAGTATAGTCTATTGACACTTTTGTAAAGCAGATTTTGTGTACCGTTTCCTGAATTCAAGAATATTTTAGAAAAACAAATCTGCTACCAAATCAATGAAAAATAGTCCATTTCAATGGTATAAAAATGCTCGGAAGATTGTGCTGCAACAAATGGGATTTTACCTGAAGGGATTTGAAACATTCTTTTGATTTACAACTGTAATGATGGCATGTCATCACAAGTTTTTAATAAAGGACGTTTCTTTGAAGGTCTATAGAAAAAGTTTTAAACGCAAATCTACCAGGCCTACAATTTTCTTCTCCCTTTAGATGGGCTGCATCCAAGGAATTTAAAAGATGAATCGGTACTGATTTTAACTACCACATAAACCCAATAGACTGATGGCCATTTTGTTTTTTGCTAATGGAAGCAAGTTATTGTATCTCTGGTATTTATCAGGTGCAGGTGACACACTTTGAAACTCTTTAAAATAACAAGATGGTTCGCGAACCTGTAGTCTCGCCTGCGTATCGACCGCCTACTTAATCATCATTCAGTTGTGGGGTGGAGTAGGATAGGGTACGAGTGACGTTGGGTCAAGTACTTTTTATGGTATAAGTTTAATCCATGTGGGGTCAGGTGTTCATGAGTTATGACCTTGACCTCAACACGACCTCAGATGACCTCATGTCAACTTTTTGAACAATTTTGGAAATTTGACCTCAGATGACCTTTAGACCTTGACTGACCTTGACCTTGGTCAACTACTTTTTATGGTCTAAGTTTAATCCATGTGGGGCCAGGGGTTAATGAGTTAAAAGCTTGACCTCAAAATGACCTCTGATGACCTCAGGTCAACTTTTTGAACAATTTTGGAAATTTGACCTCAGATGACCTTTTGACCTTGACTGACCTTGACCTTGGGTCAAGTACTTTCTATGGTCTAAGTTTAATCCAAGTGGGGTCAGGGGTTAATGAGTTATGAGCTTGACCTCAAAATGACCTCAGGTCAACTTTTTGAACAATTTTAAAAATTTGACCTCAAATGACCTTTTGACCTTGAATGACCTTCACCGCACCCCCGAAAAAGGTGCGGCGCGTGTGCTAATCCCGAACCCCTTCATGTCACCAAGTTTCATTACCATAGCCCTTATGGTTTGGGAGATATACTTAAAATACCAAATCACGCATAAATTATGCAAATTAGGTACTTCATATGCATAGTTTCCATTCAAATTGTACGCAGCGCCAGTTCAGCTCCAACCCTTCCCACTCACCAAATATCATCTACATAGGGCATACGGTTTCAGAGATTTGCTCCGGACAAGAAATGCGGACGGCGGACGACGTACGGCGGACAGTTTTAAGGAATGGTATGTCTCTTACTGAAAAATTTTCAGGCGAGACAAAAATGACAGGGATATGACATATCAGGATCAGTGCAAGTCAAAAAAGATGCTCATGGATATATGTCAAGATTTCCACTATCTGCATAGCTATCAGGTTCATTTTCCAAACAAATCCAGAGAGGTACAGTAGCATACCTGCCAACCTGTAAATGGGTAGATTATTTCACTAAAAAGTAGATTTTACACACAAAATTACCAGAAGTTATGCAATTTCACAGATCCAGAAATCTAATTTAGTAAGATTTTCAGCTGTCATAAGACTCAAAAATCTTACTAAATAAGGTTAAATCTTACTAGTTGGCAGGTATGCAGTAACTCAGCTCCATGCAAAACGACAAGATGGCTACAAGCGCAGATTGACTCTTTTAATTTTAAATTTCTTGGCTGTATCAAAGCATGTTTATTTACTGTGGCAGATCACACAGTGGTTAACAAAAACACAAAAACAACTTTCTATTTTATGATATTCATATTCCTCACCTGTTCAACAGCATTGACAAACTCTTCAGACTTTTCTTGAGGATGACATAAACAAGAATCTTGCATAGATTTCAACAAGTCATACATGGAGTTTTTCCTTGTGGCCATCATCATTGTGTCAGGCATACTGCTCAATTCTCCAACATCATCATCACACATTGGTTTGTGATCCTCATTTAATACTTTTGATTTGAATACTGAGCAGATGTTCTTAAGGGACAGATAGAAATCCCTTCCTGACTTTTCAGGTGTTGACTGTCCAGAAACTCCTGTGCTAAATCCACTATCTGCAACTACAAATTCAAATTTGATAAATTAAAAATTTGAGTAACAACTTCCATATGTTCCTTGAGTCCACAAAGTAATCAAGCTAAAAGGCCTTGACAAAAGACATATGACTGATTGCCACAGTAGGACCTGCTGCAATCCACTATTATATGGACAAAGTTCCCAAAGTTAAAATAAAAAATAAAAATTAAATTAAAATTGAATATCAAGGTGGCTTAGCACTAACGCTAATATCAGCGGTGTCGGACAAAATTTCATAGTATTTATCCCTTGCTTTAAGCGTATTTTTTGGTGTACTGTATGTTGTACTTTAATAAAACGCGATCTTACACGTGCGTCATTTCTATATTCACGCATAAGACCACGCGCGTTACTCCTGATGGCACAGTGCTTAAGGTATTAGTCATTGCTAAAAAAATGCCAATTTTTTGCTTAATTTTGATTAATATCTCAAAATGTAAGTCGGTGACCATATTTTGTTATTACAGTTTCTAAACAAGCATGGTTCGCGAACCAGTAGTCTCGCCTGCGTATCGACTGCCTACTGAATTGACCGCCTTTTTAATCATTCATTTGTGGGGTGGAATAGGATAGGGTAGGAGTAGGGTATGCGTATTGAGCGCTTTCTTAATTGATTGCTACATAATTATTCAGTGCGTGTTAATTCCCTCAGATTTGGTAAACAAGCACTATGGTCGAAGTTAGGGGTTCATGAGTTATGACCTTGACCTCAAAATGACCTTTGATGACCTCAGCTCAACTTTTTGAACAATTTTGGAAATTTGACCTCAGATGACCTTTTGACCTTGACTGACCTTGACCTTGGGTCAAGTACTTTCTATGGTCTAAGTTTAATCCAAGTGGGGTCAGGGGTTAATGAGTTATGAGCTTGACCTCAAAATGACCTCGGATGACCTCATGACAACTTTTTGAACAATTTTAAAAATTTGACCTCAAATGACCTTTTGACCTTGAATGACCTTCACCGCACCCCCAAAAAAGGCGCGGCGCGTGTGCTAATCCCGAACCCCTTCATGTCACCAAGTTTCATTACCATAGCCCTTATGGTTTAGGAGATATACTTAAAATACCAAATCACACATAAATTATGTAAATTAGGTACTTCATATGCATAGTTTGCGTTCAAATTGTACGCAGCGCCAGTTCAGCTCCAACCCTACCCACTCACCAAATATCATCAACATAGGGCATACGGTTTCTGAGATTTGCTCCGGACAAGAAATGTGGACGGCGGACAGTTTTGTCTCTTCTGAAAAATTTTCAGGCGAGACAAAAACTATATGAACTAAAACATATGTGAAAAAGAGAGAAAAAATAGAGCGGTTTTTTAATTATCAGTGTTTTTGTCTTATAAGAAATGAAAAAATAAAAAGAGGAATTCTATCTGTGCTAAGCCACCTTAAATAGTCCTATTAATTTCTAAAACATGAAAGGACATGCACTTTGAACAAAATGCAGTATTGCTATTCTATAACATAAGGCAAAAAACTAATCTTTTAGCATTTTTTTATGCCCAAGGGTGCAGCAAATTTGCCCAGCTAAGCTCTAATTGCCCCTGTAAATGTACAGACCAGACCGTAACTACTTCTTGCTTGTAAAATTGCCTCCCCCTCCCCCTCGGGTACACAATGGGGCTCTCCACACGGAAGCGTCAAATGTAGATGCATCTAGATGGATGTAGATTTCCGAAGTGCAGATTGTGTTCACACGGTCGCGCGTCAATCTGACTTTACTCCAGGTGCGCGTATTGACACGCTTGGGTATGCGTGTGGGTAGAAATAACACAACTACGCGTATGTACACGCGCGCAGTCACTTGCGCGTGTGCAAATTGTTTGCTGAAGTCCAGTTTAATCTACATGTATCTAGATGTGTGAAGTACAGATTGATTTGTCAATGTGGAGAGCCCCTATGTATCATGTGTATGAGCTTAAATAGGGTCAATATTTTGAATAAAAGAATGGAAATATGAATAAGGTGTAATGTTGTAGAACAATTTTTTACTTGCCTTGTATCTGTTGAATGGTTGCACCCAAAACATTGTATATACTTTTGTAATACCCACTGCTGCCATTACCCAACCGGCTATTGTGACATATTCTTTACTAGTTGACAGTAAATTCTCAAAAAAATGTCAAAAATAAGAGGGTTCTATTATTATCATTTACGAAAAATTATACCAAATTTGGTAAAATTTGAAGTCTGCTTCTACACGATCATTGGAATAAGGGGAAAGGTTCACATTAAAATTAATACTTAACGAGAATGCTTACTGTTTTGATGAATTGTGAATAAATTTGTTCCTGAAACGGATATCTCAAAAAACAAAAAGGCTGTGATATTAAAAAATGATGAGTATCTAGAAGAGGGTTGTATTATAATTTGTGCAAAACTTTACTAATACTCCAACTGCTATAATTTTGGCAAACAATAATTTTTCTACATGTATCCATATATTGGGACACCAGGGGCCGATTTCACTAACATTTAGCAATCGTCGCTAACCCTGTTTTGATCGCTAACTCCAAAAATAAAATAGCGAGTGTTTTGAACAATTTAGCGATCAGTTTTGGAGTTAGCGATCATAATGGGGTTAGGGACCATCGCTAAATGTTAGTCAAATCGGCCACTGGTATATTTTAAATATTTACAACCTGTTCCCAAAAGCACAAACTAAGTCGGAGACTTTTTTTAAAACAAAAGATGCATACAAAAACTTACCATTTCTGTCCTGCAGAGGAGTATCTTCAGAGTAACTTTGACCTTCTAATGTTACGCTGGTTGTACTGCCTGATGAACTTGGGGTATACGTAATTTCAGTAACTGTAATCAAAAACGGTAAGCAGATTAGTGCAGCACTACCTCCCTTACTAATAATGCACCAATGGATTACAAGTTTTATTCTGGGTACTATAGAGCTATAAGCATTTGGTTCACTGACCATACTTACTTCATACTCCAGTCTCAGGCATTAAAATGAACCTTCAAAAAACCCAAAAGCTGACAGGGTCAAAATTTGTACAAAGAGCTTAAAAATAGGCTGATGTAACAAAACGAGAGCATCAACGATGCATTATCATGCTTCAAATTTAAGAACACTGTTTAGATGGATTTATGTAGGGCTTTCTGTCTGTTTGTCAATATTAGGTTTTGTCATATTATAGTTTATCGATATATCATTCAGTAGTTAATAATGAACTCGGCATTATTTCATTTTTTACATTGCAACTGAATGATATCAATCATGCATTTTTTCCTGAGAAAAGGTTGGGCAAAGAGCTACTATGGACACTTTTACCACTTGTTCAAAACTAACAATATGACACCTTTGAAATTAGAAAAAGTTGAAAATTTGACCTTTTATCATGATTTTTGACACCAAAAGGAAGATCAGCAGTTAATTTCAAAAAGCATTTGTTTCTTTGGCTAAAAAAAGCCTTTTTAGGTTCGTCTTACCCATATATAACCAAATGCAAAAGTACATTTTAAAATATTTCTATTGCTCATACCATGCATCACAAATGTCCGATTTTGGCATGGGTAGTTTTGATCGTTGGTCCAAGACAAACAATTTGACACCATAACCTTTGAAATTGGATGAAGTTGAAAATTTGACCTCCCTATATTCTTTCTGTTAACCTTTGACCCCCAAGGAAGGGTCAACTGACAGGGTCACCATTGACACATTTGATCCCTGGTCTAAGTGGAACAATTTGACACCATAACTTTTGAAATCGGACGAAGTAGAAAATCTGACATTCCTGTATCCCTTTCTCTTGACCTTTGACCCCCAAGATGACCTTTGACCCCACATATGTTGGGGTCACATGTGTGACACTACCCAGAGACCAGTGTCTCCAAGTCCTATTGAAATCCATCAAAGTATATTGGATTTATACGAAAAACAATAATATGCTCAGTTAAAGAGATATGGCCATTTTTCTTTTTCCAGATTCAATAGGATTACATGTAAGAGCGCCATCTTAAAACGTATCGTATTCGTTAATTACACGACCGATCAGGCTGATTTTTTGGATATGTGGTGCGCAATTCAAAATAAGGTACGATTAACATTTTGAAGGGGTTAGGTTAGCATTTACCAAAAAATGGATTTCGGCTTAACTGTCTTAAAATTGTCTATTTCTGCCTACGACCCCTTGTACTGGGTTAAGGGGTGCTTGTATACATCGCTGCATCTCCTTAAGAAAAATTGATAGTGACTGTGAAGAGAAATAACTGCTTAGTTCCCTTCTTTTATTTAATTTCAAAAGGCAATTCCTTTGGCTCAAAAGAACCTTTTTAGGTCCTCACCCATGTAACCGAATGCGAAAGTACATTTTAGAACGTATATATCTATCGACCATATCATGCAGCACAGATATCAGATTTTGTCATATATATGGTACCTTATGCATTTACAATGATTTAATGTTTTTGCCACTTCATTCCAAAAATATAATTTTTGACTTCTGACCCCGTTTACGGGGCTAAGAGGTGTTTGTTTATATAGCTGCATTTCCCTAGGAAAAATTGATAGTGACTAAATGAAGAGAAATAACTGCTTCAAGTAAGCTCCTTATAAAGTCCTGTTGTGGCAGTGAAACAAACAATTACTGTCTGCCCCCCCCCCCCCTCCCCTGCTGTGACCCCAGGGGGCTAACAGGTGCTTGTATGATAGTTGCATAAATCTCGGAAAAATTGATAGTGACTGTGAAGAGAAACAACTTCTAACATACCTGCCAACATTTGAAACCTTGAAATAGGGATGTAAAAGGCCGGGGGTCCAGGGGACCGCCTAGGCCCCCGGCGGGGCCAGTGGTGGAGCCCCGTAAGCTCCTGAGATTTGGCATTTTTAAGGCAGTAGGAAGGGGTATTTGAACCTCTAAAACTTTCAATAAAATATGTTTTACAATTTTCATTAAAACTGGAATTTTTGTTTCACATTCAATCAAACCAACAATAAAACAAAAAATCTATCTTTTTGCTAAAAACTGCCTTTTTAGGTCCGTCTTACCCATATAACCAAATGCAAAAGTAAATTTTAAAATCATTGTATCGGCCATTCCATGCATCCCAAATGTCCAATATTGGAGCATATGATGCCTTATGCAATTACAATGATTTAATATTTTTAGCACCCATACCTAAAAAATAATTTCTGACCCCCTGAGCCCTCTGCTGTGACCCCCTCCAGGGGGCAAGAGGTGCTTGTAGTATATATAGCTGCATCCCCTAGGAAAAATTGATAGTGACCGTGAAGAGAAAAAAAACTGCTAAGCTCCTTTTCTTATTTAATTTCAAAATGTCTCTATCTTTGCTGATATAAGCCTTTGAAGGTCCGTCTTACCTATATAATCTAATGCGAGAGTATATTTTAAATTTGTCGTATCAGGCACCATCGTGCGACGAAAATGTCCAATTTTGG
>JXSR01S020545.1:0-15824 GCA_000969725.1 Ophiothrix spiculata
TCTCTGGTTATTATTACATTATTGTCAGAGTAAGCTGTCATATTAAATATTAAAAGTTCAAATAACCCGGATAAATATTCATTCCCAGATCATCTTACCATTTTACATAGAACTTACAGTTAAGTGCATTAAAGTGTATTGGAACATAATATAATTTATTTCAGGCCCTATATTAAACAAGCATTGATTGCAAAGTATTATTTTGCAAATTATATTTAGTCCCTGCACATCATCATTGATCGTTGAAATAATACCTTTTGGAGAATGGTATGAGAGTACATATGAGATGGACAGAGTTATTCTCTGTTTACCAAAGTTTGCTCAAGTTTGAGTATATATAAGTAGGTACTGGCACAGGTACAATGATACAGTTGACATGAAACCCTTTGTTGGTATGTCAGCCGCTATTGCTGATTTATCAGTTTTTTGAACATTGTTTTTATTATTAACTCTCTGCATGCGGAAATTAAACAATACTTCCAATATACGTCAAGAGTTTTTGGCCTATTTATTTCACCTGTTCTATGTTCAAATCAATACATTAGGCCCAAAAAAAATTGTTTGATTGGCGTAACATAAAAAAATAGGGTAGGTAGGTCAGATTTTTTAAAAGTCTATGTTTCACATACATGAACACAAAATATACGACACATATACAAAAACATCTTCACTTTTTCTGTAATACGTCTTTTATTTGTCATTTTAAATGTCCTGCAAGCCATATCTCAGGCCCCTGTGAATCAATTCCCATCAAATTTGGGATTTGGAGGTTTTTACTATGCTCAAAAAAATAAAAATATTTAGGGTCGATGGTAAAAATAGGGTCGGTCGAGTTACGCCAATCAAACATTTTTTTTAAAGACTTACTCCATTACTACATGATTATATTCAAATCATAGAAATAAGAGATTAATGTACTATTTCCATGTTCAGATGGAGCTCTATTATGTCATGTAGACAATCATTTGAGTGATATAATAACGTTTATGAAATGAATATGGAATAACACGGATTTGCCGATGCAAAAGGGGATCCCCACTCCCTGGGTTCCTCCGGGGTTGTTTAGCAATTGCATTGGAGGTGTTATGCACCTTTTGTAATATGAGTTGTGCTCTGGCAAAATGAGCGGAAAGTCGCGATTGAAGATTCTGAATAAATGGCTGCTAAAGTAAAAATATGATGAAAAGATCAAATTTTGTTTTTTGACATAAAACGCATTAATGTTTAAATATTAAACTATATCACACGTTTTGAAGGTCAATTATGCCGGAAAGTACAATTGTTCACGGCTAATTGATTGCGTTTTGCTATCTTACACTATAGTAATCAGTAACTTTAAAATCGATTTGCAACAATTTTTTGCAGCCAGATTTTGAGTAGACTGCCTTGTATTTCGATCTCTAAATGAAGATTGTAGAAAGAAAGTATGACATATTATACATCATTCGAAAGCTGAGATTATAGAGAATCAAAATATGTCATAAACTCAATTTTGAAATTCGCGACTTTCCGCTCATTTTGCCAGAGCACCACACATATACACAATGGAAATAACCTTGGGTATTCTTTTTATAGGCCAAGGCCAATTAGCATGTTTTGTTTTATGGCCCTGTTGGAAAAGACAAAATTATTTCAGTTGCCTATCTGTTCTTTGTCACAGTAGGACGTTATCCAGAGAGTGAAAAAACGTGTATGTAGATATTGACAACAGCGATTACATAGGGCATTTCAAGTTTAAATATGATTATGTCATTTAGTTTGAACACTTATAACAATGCATCAAAGTATAGGAAAGCAACGTTGTTTATTCAACTTCAAGTGACATTTGTCTTTTAAGTACGGTATGGATACTGACACATTGCAGTAATGGTATGATATTAACACTGGTATTTCAATTTATGATTCTGGCAGTTAAATATGGACAGAGGTAACAATACCACGAATGTGGGAATCAACGTCGGTTCTACTATGCAATTTAACTTTATGATTTGGTAGATCAAAATGAACGTGCATAACGATGGAGTGGAAAAAAGTGTATCAACCACGGTTCACTTATAAATGTAATGATTATGTCATTTTAATGGACATGAATAACAACGTTGGTTTGACAGTCATTCAAGCATCAAGTTAACTAGAATGCTTCAAATCAAACTGAGCATTATCAATGAAGGAACATTGGACACAGCTCTACTCTTTGTCAGTTTTTCTCATGTACAACGTATCTAAATACAAACATATCTAATAGTAAGGGACAATTGGTCAACCATTCCTTGGTTATAGCCGTCGCTGTTGTCATCACCGATACCAGATTAATTGAGTAGTAATAAAGTCAAGAATGATTTCTTCAACAAAAGGTAATGTTGCATTTTCAAATTTTATTGTTACATTGATAGACAATTCTTGACCAATAATAATGTTTTGTAACACGTAGACAGATAAACAGATATTGATTTTAACTAGGTTAAAAATAAAAAATAAATGATAAATAAATAAATAAATTCAAGTTAAATGCATTGTAGTTTGTGACTTATTGATCAAGGATAGCCTTAAAACAATCAGCCTTTATTCGATATAAAGTGGGTAGTTACACAATTAATTGCGTTTTTTCGGGATAGAAAATTTCCTGCTTTCAGTGTTAAATTTGGGAAATTGCAATCAAAGAATGTTTGTTTTAAAAAGATAGGAATTTAATGAGAAAATGTTGTTGAAATTATTTGGCATGATACAACCTGGATATTTTGTCATGGCAGTTTTGTATAGAGTATCTTAGAAGTAGTAAGGAAGAAAGTTTACATTATCCAAGATTTATAAATCTTGACCGCCTTGTCTTTTCGAAATTGCTGCTTTGTTTTTTCTTCTTTTTTCAGGAGGCATACTGTGTTGGTGCTACATGCTGTTCTGTTTGACGTTGAAATTGGTGCACCTATACCTTATCATTATTGAAGCATAAACATTTAGCAATTCACTTGATGATCAACCACGATGCGGTCAGACGTTCTTTTGGGATTATCCAGTGGATGAACATTTACAGTGAATACGCCTAGGTCGTGCTGATGTAGTCGTTGTTTACTTTTCATCAACTTGAAGCAAGGAAGTGTGCTTGTTTGTTGGAGAATTGTTTCAAGTTTTGAGCAATGTCATATTACAGGCTCTAAATCATACAATTGTATTGGATGTCATTGATTCAGCAATTGCTACAGATATTAAACGTCAGACTGTCTGTTACAAAAATGCATGAATTAGCCGATCGCTACGAACATTATTGCTAAACTGTCTAAAACGACAACGCAACAGACGCAGTTTAAGTGGGCAAGATGTACTCCTGAAAAATCGTAATCCAGATGTGATGGCAGGTACACATATTTGTTTCAGAAAATACCCTCGTTGTTGATCAACAGCAACACACATACTATATTATGAATATAGCCTTAATCTAGTAACCTTAGATTTGTACATTGACATAAAAGCCTCATATATTATTAGGCAAGAAAAACAAATTAGAACTGAAATATGTTACTTACAGCTACTCTTAAAACCACCAGATACTACAGTAGCATGTACACTGTTTTACATGGTATAGGCAATTGTGAATGGCATAACATACAATATTTTTCATTTTACACTTTCATGTTTCTAGATCAATTTCAGATCCGTATGTGAATGTGCACCCCCTGTTTTACATGTACATTCCGGTATTTGTGAATTCCGTATTTTGAAGTAGAACATTACTTGTGAGAAATGGTAGATAGAGTCAGTGATTCTGTTGTGCTGTTGAACTATGAATTGTGTTTGCTTAGTTGGTATGACGTGGTTCAATTATCATAATATATGTGACCTGTCATATCGAAAGGTACCTTAAGGGTCCCTAAATGAAAACTGATTTTTTGGTCTCATCTGAAAGATTGTATTTTAAGCTTTAAAATGACACCTTGCTTTTGGATGTTCGGTTGCAAAGTTATATCCAAATTGGTAAAAGGCATCGGGCTGATTCAGAAAAATATAGTTCTGAGAAAATTGAGTTTAAAGTTTTTCTGTACTGCTAAAACTTGAATGGAGAAAGGATTTTTATCTCAGTTTTTAAAACATTTGTCTATTGTTTTCGATGTTGGAATCTGATTAATATGATAGAATACACTTTAAAAGTAACGTTTCTATTGAAATTAGAAATTCGACCTTGGACGTGATTTTTGACTATGGTCAGCTTCAATGGCCCATATCTCATAATTTACTATGCCGACCTTAAGGTACCTTTCGATATGACGGGACACATAATTATATGATTACAATTGGGTTTGGTTCAATTATCATATTATATAAATATTTATTTGACCTTGTAGAATACATTTTATCAATTGTGATTGAATAGTTCTAAATTTAGACAGGTTTTTCAGACAAGTTTACAAAATTTAAAATATTAACAGTTGTAAGCAGCAATTAATTCTTATCATTTCAAATTTTGTTTTGCATGGTCATGATTTTCCCCCAACTATCTTTAATACTCAAATAGATTTCAGTGAACAAACCAAATTACACACTAGGTCTGTTCAGATTCATAGTTTATAAATTGTTACATTTCAAACAAAGAAAAAGACCAGCATATTTGAGTTTTAGCTTTAGGTTTTGTAAACTTATTGTAATCTGACACTCATGGGCGTCATTTCATTTTGAAGTGTGGGGGGTTCGAGGGCAAATTCTTTTTTGGGGGTCCTAGGGCAAATTTTTAAAACCGTAGGGGGGACACTTAATATTGTGAGGGGGGACACACAAAATCAAGGGGGTGAAATGACGCCCATGCTGACACTGAAACTATACCCTAGGTATATATGAAAACACAAAAGTCTTACATGGACTGGTGGAGGCAATGAAAAGGAATTAGGACTTACAAATATTAAAAGCTGAGTAACAATTTGCTTACAACAAATTTTAACTAAGACACTATTTCCCAGGCTGTATTTATTGGACTCTCTAATTATATTGCACACAGTTCTATTATGCACTATTTTATAAACGAAGGCCACTGGGCACTTATAGCCTCAGCTAGTGAACTTTTTCCTCGCTCTAACTATTTATAAGTAGACACGACATGGTTTGAGCTGCCAAAACCTGCTTTAAACCAATTTCTCGTAATAAGCAGTTATTCACCAAGGTACATATTGTAGGGCCCGTCTATTGGTAGAATAGTGCCATTCTTAAAAAAAATGGGAAACTCCAAATGAAAGAGAAAATTTTGGCAAAAAGACAATTATGCAATATGCACCTGTCTTAGTAGCAAGGTTCAGAATCAGTTAAAAAACTTAAAATTACAATTTTTTTCTGATTTTAAGCAAAAATAAACATCCATGTAGGCCTACACACACGTTTGTGCCTGTATCCAATGCATGGATAACGTGTGAGGCCCGGTGCTTGCTGTGAGTAAACTGTCGTGATATACGTATTTGCTGTTTGTGTACAGGACCGTTCAGCCTGCGACCATCATATATGCAGTGCTTGCCCTATTAGATATAGGTAAATGTTTAAACTCCAACTTGATGAGATTGCTTAACTTTTCAACACATTTCAATTTTATTGGAAAGTTAATTAAAAGAACTGGAGGTTTTGCACTCATTGAAGAAGTTTATTCTAACTTGTACAGCAAGATACAAATTGTCAATTTTGTTTGTTGGATTGAATAAAGAAAGCTAGAGATAACATGATTATCAAGTATGAGATTACTGTTCTAACTCCAACTTGAAGATATTGCCTAACTTCTCCACAAATTTGTGTCATTTCATTCTAGAAGATGCATAGATTTTTAGGCAGTGCACTCAAAAATGTGGAGCTCCTGCATACATGCTTGTCAAGTGTTAAAAGAACTGTTGTTTCAGTTTGCTTGTATTTTGGAATCATTGTGGTTTTTATGACATATTTAAATTTTCTACAGGGTGTCCAAAAATTAACTACCCATTTTTAAATGCTTATAACTTTGAAACCAGGATTCGCATGGTAACCATAGACATATGCATTAATATAGGAAACTTGTAGAATTAATTTGGTACCAAACATGATATAATTGCCATTTTTGAAAAGCATTTTCAACGTAAATTGCGTCAAACGTAAAAAGCCTACTTTCATACTGAGAAGAAAAACAAATGTGCGGGTCACATGTAGAGGAGGGATCAATCATTGAAGACAGGAGAATCATTCATGATCATTTTAATGACCAATTCAGCGAAACAGCTTTTACAATGTTTTGTCTTAATAATTACATAATGCTCATTAAAATGTTTTTAATTTGTCAAAGCGTAACTCTCGCTTTATGCTCATCTTTATATGGTACACAACAGCATTACCCCTTATTACACATTCAAAGTTACACTCACAGGGACATATCAAATTACCTCCTTCTTATCCAGATTAAGCTGCCTAGTATTTCAGAATATGTTCTAGATGGCCTCCTTGCAGATTTCAAAAAATTATTTTACTCTAACGACAAAGCTCTGGACGTTTGTGCATGCGTTCTTCTTGATCTTCCTGTTTCCACTGGTGATGTTCTGTATCAGGTCAGGAATAGTCCACGGTGTCGGGATGTACTGTCCTTCAGATAACTCAAAAAAGTAATTGAGCGGACTTAAATCATCGGAGCGAAAGGGCTAGGGTTTCTTTGTCTTAAGCAATATAATTGTTTATGAAAAAGTTAATTAATAAAGCCATTCTAAACTTTTTAGCTGTATGAGGTGTCATGTCATCATAGTGAAGTGGCAGAGGAGTATCAACACTGTATGGTATATTGGCTCAACCACTCACTATGAACTTTCAGACCTTCTTGATATCTTAGAAGTTTACTAATTGCATAATGTTTGGTACCAATAGAATTATACAAGTTTCCTCTATCAATACATATGTCTATAGTTGCCATGTGAATCCTGGTTTAAAAGCTATAAGCATTTAAAAATGGGTAGTTAATTTTTGGACACCCTGTATAATCTCAGCTTGAAATGATTTTTTTATACAATCTTCACTTAAAGATCGAAATACAAGGCAGTCCATTTAAAATCTGTCAGTAATGAATTGTCACAAATCACTTTTAAAGTAACTGATTACTATAGTGTATCAAGTACCAATTTGATAAGATTGCCTAACTTATCCACAAATTTGGGTTTTTTTTAAAGACAGCTTTTCCCAATTTTGTTGGTATGAGAGTGCCTACAGGAACCAGAGGTCTTCCATTATATTTCTCAACTACTAGAGAACTGTTCCAGGGGCGTCGGAAGGAAAATAAAATTGATGCGGCCTGTGGTCTGATAGTTATCAAAAATACGGAAATAACTAAGACCCAGAAGACAACATCTACTAAAAATGAAGTTGTACATTGGTATGTTGTGATTATTTATGTGAGAATAATAATAAATCACATCAAAATCATTTAAATTTATTAGTTTTTTCTTTTTCTGGCTGAAAAGTGGTGCGGCCAAAGCCCACATGGCCCACACGGTTCCGATGCCCCTGAACTGTTCAAGTGCTATTATTTCAGGAAATTTGTCTCCTTGTTTGTTTGTTGTTGTTGTTGGAATTTTTTTTTGGTGCCACACAAAAAATGCCAATAACTCACCTAAAATCCAAGCAATTTCAACCAAATTTAGTAGGAATGTTTGCCTGACCAATGGCTATCCATCTGGTTGGTTTCCTACTTTTGTCTTTGGTTCCTGGCTGTTTATTGCCTCCATATGAAAAAATGCTATAATCTGTCAAAAAACGCTGATATTCAAACACAGAAGCAAGAACCCAACCAAAAAGTAATAGCTGAATAGCCAATGATCAGTCAAACTTTCCTACTGAAGTTGGTTGAAATTGCATGTGTTGTAGTTGAGTTAGGACATATTTTGTGCAAAGCAATAAGCATGCTGGGAACTACAACTAGAGACAGGGAACCAACCAAAAAGTAATAGGTGGATAAAGGAATGGAGAAATATGCATCATACACTAGAACATTAATAACAATCAGACAAATCACAAACAGGCCAGGATTTCATTTTATTTAAAAAAATCGTTGCTGAACAGGGACTCAAACCCCAGACCTCTCGCTTGCATTGCGAGCACTCTAACCACTGAGCTACTGGGCCTTTCAGATAAACCGAGGGTTCTAATAACCAAGTACCGTGGCAGAAGGTGGATAGTCATTGTTCATTCATACAAAGTATGGTTGAGATTGCCTTACTAGAGACAGGGAACCAGCCACAAGGTAATAGATGGATAGTCATTGGTCAGACAAACACTCCTGCCAAGTTTGATTGAAATCCTCTAATTGTATAAGCAAAACAGTATTGAATATGTAAGATGAAATATCTTGACCATACTTTGCCTTGTTTTGAGTTCTGATTCTAGGTCCATTTCTGTGGATTAACCCAAACAATGGTGGGAGTATGTTAATTATAGAAAATGGTCTATAGAAAACAAAAAGTGCAACATGTATATTTTAAGTGGGTCTTGCAATAGTCACATAGTAAACATCCACCATATTTTCAATCTCTTGAAAAAATTTCCTAGCTGTAAATAGGTGCAATAGTAAGGGGAAAAATTGAATTAGAGTAATTTCATTTATTAAGTTTGCCTGCGTACTGCATAATTTAACTCAAGCGTAATGCAAGATCGTATGCGTTTCATAATCACTTAAATTTGATCAATTACACGCTTTAAGTTGTGTGTAAACGAGTTGACTTTCTTGCAAAGAAGGGTAGCTACAAGCGTCGTGCTCCAAAAACCCAACAAAAGGAAAAACTTAATTCTTGAAAATACTGTAAGTCTATATGAGTTTATTTCAATAGATATAGATCAAAGGACTAGGTACCACCAGTTTTTCAAAACCGTTTGAGTTTTCAAAATGGTAAATCTGTTCCAGAGCCACATGCATTTATGCGCCCCCCCCCTCCCCCCCAAAAAAAAAAGAAAGAAAGAAAGAAAAAAGACATATTTTTGACCAAGTATTGTCAGTATCAGTGAACCCGCTAAGGATTTTGCTCTGTGCCAAAGCAACATAAAAGAGCTTGTCATCACCACTTTAGGAAAGATCTCTTCAACAACAACAGCAACAATTAATAACAAAGAGTAATTTTGAAAAACTGGAATAAATGAATATTGTGTATAATCAAAGCTCTATTTTTGTTTTGTGAACTCTTTGCGCTAATTTTTGAGCTTCTGCAACAATTTTGTGATATGGGCCTTGGCGGGAACACTGGTTAGTATTATTGTGATCATCAGCAATTGTTTATTATGGCAATTAATCAGTGATATACTTTGTTTTCCTTAATGCAGGATGATCCTGGTGCATACTTTTTATTATACAAACCTATCCTAATGATAAACTTTCTTAAATAATTGACAAATACTGGTATTTTAGTTTTATATTTAAAACACAAACACATATTTTTATAATTTTATTCAAAGTAATTTATTACAAAACATGTATATAAAAACAGATATATAATATTGTCATTATTCTAGAGTGAAACCTTAAAATGCAGTGTACAAAGTTCATTTAGATAGAAGGCACTTTTTTCAACAAATCACACTTTTCACTTCATCAATAAAAAGAAAGAATATTAAGATATATCTTCTTTGATATTTAGGTTTCCAGTCAATCTTAACTGATGTTCACTCTATACAGAGACTAGATAAATAGTATCCAAAATATAATTCCAACTCTTTTTATTTCCTCTATACAATTTGATTAATGGGAAATAAAAGAATATGTCAGCAGGCACATTTTCACTTTTAACCACATTATGATAATGTCTGAACTAAATTGTAATATTTTTTAAGTGTACACATTTTTTAAATGTTGAAATACAATTTGGCACTTTTGCAAAATTTTCATGTAAAAGCCTGTGTACAGAATACACTGAAAGCTCCTCTGAAATCATTTTTAGTCATTAACAACTTTATAAAAGCATAGCTGAAGCCAGGGTAAAATTACACTTGGGTCATGCTTGAATTGTTTGCATTGGACAGACGTTCAGTTTTACGATGTTGAACATTAAAGCTACAATATGTGTTTCAATATTCAATGTTCTTGCTGCAACATCAAATGGCAATAATACAATTAGCTTTTAATTTCAAACATTTGTCATATGTGTCTATCCCACAATTATTGCAGAGTTATCATTTTATTGGTTCAAGGAACTTTTGAACCATCAAAGCCTGTTATGACTTTCGAATAGAAAAATATCTGCCAAAATGTGGGTTTTAACCAAAATTTGACCATTTTGATGATTGCACATTGTTAGTAAAGTATTTATGAACCCACATCATAGTAGTTGTATACTGAAATGGTTAAAACATACTTTCAGCACTATGTGATACCTTGAATTTTCGACATGTAACACATGTCCACATAAGAAGAAATCCTGTGATGCTGTGAGGATTCTTGACCTCCTATGACCTTGGTGGCGCTAATCAGAAGAGACCATTATATTAAGGAGGGTCCACATAAGAAGAAATCCTGTGATGTTGTGAGGATTCTTGACCTCCTATGACCTTTGTGGCGCTAATCAGAAGAGACCATTATATAAGGAGGGCAATATCAATCCTTGGTCATGGTTCAAAGAAGGTTTCTTTTTTTTTTATGTAAAAAAGTCTGTTTGAACCATCTCAGTATGTTTAACTACCAGCACGTACGAAATTTCATTCAAATATAGTTGTAGTATTATATCAGAACATGGCATTGTGACTATGACAGCAAGATAATTGACTTCTTCGCTTAATCAGTCTGGGCAACAAACCTAATTAGGTTCGTGAACCAAATCTGGTTCGGTTGAACCAGATTTGGAACAAAAATTGCATCGTACTTATACAATTAGATTCAAATTTTAAACCTAATTTAACTATTATAGATAGTATTTGTTGCTATTTTATCAACATATAATTGTTCTTAGTGAACAAAGTTATATTTTTGGTTGAAAAAGTTTTAAAATAATTTAAATATTTAATTGATTATGTAATCTAATTAATTCTATTGTCTTAATTAACACATAACCTCAAGGCGGATATTTAAAAACTCACACCAAAGGTTAAGAAAACAGCAAGAAAAGTTTATCCCAACCTCAAAAAAATTCACCCGGGAACAAAAACCCACAAAAACACCAAATCCCGATCCATATCTGGTTCGACTGAACCTAATCAGGTTCGCGAACCAAATTAGGTTCGTTGCCCGGACTATTAATGCAAAATGTTCTTAACACAACACGTTTTTCAAGAAAAATGATGCCAATGATGAGGTTGTGTGAAAGGCAAGCCACCACAGACACTGTTGAAACCAGCATTGAAACTGGTCACAGGTTAAGACAATCAATATTATTATTGCAGTGTCTGTGGCGGAGTATGGCCGAAACCATAGTCAGCCTCCAAACTAAATTTAAAAATGATGAGTGACTCCAAACAAAATAACTTCAACACCGAGTTGAGACCAAATAAAATTTCACGCTAGATTGCACATGTTATTGAATTGCCATACACATATTGGACCAAATGTTTGTTAACTGTTCATACTTTAAATTCGATGGCAAATATTTGGTGACGTCACAACCAAATGTTTGGTAGGAAATATATTGTCTGAAGGCCGACTATGCATATTATGTAGTGGTCATCACACACCTTCACAGAGACAAAAATTATCAAGTAGTTCTTGATGCAATCAAAGTTTAGTTGTAGCAGTTTCTTCTTGACAATATATAACTTGGATACAGTGATAACTGTTTTTCATTGTATTTTTAATTATTTTTTTTTTATTAATTTTAGTTGTTGTTCTAATCTTTATTATCATCACTGCATATCATGGTAAAGGTTACTATCATCTTAGAGGAATTAGCTTACCTTACATAATCTAATTGATAAAATTAAGTACTCGAAAAAATGAAGTTAAAATAGTGCACCATTTTATACCTTTTGCGTGATGTTGACAATTTGGAATGGAAAAGTTCATTCAGAATGACAATTTTAAACCATGTCCGTTAAAAAATTTACACCATGACATAAAAAAAATATTTACAAAAATGGCAAAGTATATGTTGCACATTGCATTGTTTGCATTGCATTATTAATGGATATCATTATTGTTGTATGTTCTGATTGCAGAGAATAAACACATGTTGACCGCAGTGTTTTGTGCAGGGTTGCTGAGTACAAAAAAGGTGGAGTCAAGAAAAGAAGAAATGGTAAGTAATGCTAGTAGAGTAAAATGGATAAGCATAAGCCATAAGGTTGAGACACCAAGATAGTATTTCTTTGGAAAGAAGATATACTACCTAGTCCTCAGTATCAATCATCTTTGTATTTGGTTGGGATAATTATCTATTTACTTTGAGAAACATATTTTCATGAGATGTCTAATATATGCAAGATGGCATACAGTCATTCAATAATTGTAAGGATAGTCAGACCGTCATAATATAGTCATCACATTACATTTCAACAGCAGTCTTCTGAGTAATACAATATTTTGATACATTTTTCTGAGCTTTTCATTCTTTTGAATTGGTCAAATGTATTCATATATACAAATGAAATTTTAAGTTCACAGGTAAAACAACATTATTAGTTAATGAGCTTGTTATTCATTAAATTCCTCATCAATACCAATGAACAGCCCTCCTGCATTTTGTGGATAAACACGGCGTAGTACAGAAATTTTCACACAGGACTTCATATTAGTAGATATGATCTTAATTTGCATTATTGAGGTGTTTATTGAAAGAAATTGTTATTACTTTTATCCATCCTTCCATATTTCTATGAGATTTTGTCTATTATTGTTAAACCTACATTCCTTCAGGGCCTCTAACACCTGGTTCCTAGTTGCTAGTCGACCTTTGATGTCACGCCAGTGATGGAGTACTCTTGATGCTTTGCTGTAATGATCACCATCTGTACCCTTAGCCCTTGACACTTCATCGCTTTCCAGACCAAGAAATACATAGAGTTGTTCTATTTTACTTATGGAAAGTGTGGTAGTTATGTGATGTATGTCTCTGTCACTAACTTGCTTTGTGCCTATCATATGAATAAGAAAGAAATATACGTTTAAAAATTTGTTTGAAATGAATGTCATAATACTTTTTGTAAGAAATGAAGTGGTTATTTTCAAATGTAGAAAATATGAGACCATTCAATTTATGTTTAATGGTAAATGAGTTAGTATTGACATTAAACAATTTGCATTAGTATTTGCATGTCCCTTTTACATTTGTTGGAATGGAAAGATGCTAATTTATAGAGATGGAAAACTGATTTGTGCATATATGTTGGCTATTGCAGCTGAAGGATGCAGTTGTCATCTCGCACATACCATACCTGATTCATCCAACTACTATACATCAGATATGCTACAATGCGATACATAAACAAGTTGTAACATAAAAAATTATACAATTTAGTAAAAAGTATTAAAAAGAGTTCCTTATATTGTGGCTCATTACAATGTGTGATGGCAGTTGCTAGTTTCTTTAGCTGCATTTTGCACTTTAATTCATTGAAATATGGTATCCCTAAGTTGAGTTACTGTCATTTGTTTGAACCAGCCGATTTTGGGCCAGTTTAGATAATTACAGTCCTCGTGAACTGCATTGATCAGATCGATCAATAGACAAATTTGGTATGCATAAAGTAGAGAAGCAGGTTTTGACAATGTACATTTTAATACGTACTGCCTTTGATTAATGTTGGAGTTTGAAAAATGTTATGACTGATACGTAAGTTCTGTGAAGTACATTTATGGACTGCAAAAACCTGACCAATTTACTTCCATGTAATTCAAGAAGAAAAATAAATGAAAACTAGAGAGGTTGTACCCTTTACAAGGGCACGAGCTAAGTTACGTGGAATGCTAACATGTTATTAGGACCATCGGATCACTGTTGACATTTTTGATCACTGGTCAAAGACAAACAATTTGACACATTAAACATTGAAATCAGACAAAGTAGAAAATTTAACCTTTCTTTTGACCTTTGACCCCAAGGGAAAGGTCGGACAATAAGGTCACCGTTGACACTTTTGATCGCTTGTCCAAGACGAACAATTTGACACCTTAATCATTGAAATCGGACAAAGTTGATAATTTGACCTGTGTATTGACTTTCATTTTGACCTTTGACCCCAAGGAACCTTTGGGGTCAAAGATCACCTAGAATTGTTCAGTATAATTTTATCAATCTATCCGTACAAGCAGAACAAAATGAAATTGAACAAACTTGAAAATTTGACCTTTGACCCATGAACTTTGACCTTTGGGGTCAAAGGTCACCTAGAATCTTTAGGTATAATTTTATCAATCTATCTCAACAAGCAGAATAATTATACCACATTGCACTTGGCAGATATTGATTTTTGATAATTTTTGACAATTTGACCTTTCTGGTGACCTTTGACCCCTAAGAAAGGGTCGGACCTCAAGGTCACCATGGCAACTTTTGATCACTGCTTCAAGACGAACAATTTGACACCCTAATTTATGAAATTGAACAAACTTCAAAATTTGACCTTTGACCCATGAACTTTGACCTTTGGGGTCAAAGGTCACCTAGAATCGTTAAGTATAATTTTATCAGTCTATCTCAACAAGCAGAATAATTATACCACATTACACTTGGCAGATATTGATTTTTGATGATTTTTGACAATTTGACCTTTCTGGTGACCTTTGACACCTTAGAAAGGGTCGGACGTCGAGGTCACCATGACAACTTTTGATCGCTGTTTCAAGACGAACAATTTGACACCTTAAGCTTTGAAATCGGACAAAGTTGATAATTTGACCTTCCCATTGACTTTCATTTTGACCTTTGACCCCCAAGGAAGGGTCAGGTGATGGGGTCACCGTTGACACTTTTGATCGCTGGTCCAAGACGGATAATTTGACACCTCAAGTGTTGAAATCGGACAAAGTTGAAAATTTGACCTTCTTTGTTTAACCCTTGTGACCCCTAGGTCAAATTTGAGGTCATGAAATGTCATAAGTTTTGTAGCCATTCCTCCAAGGGTGCTTGTACTCAAGTTTCGTCGAAATTGGACTAATCCTGTTGGAGTTGAAACAATTCTTAGATTTGACCTTTTTTGACCCCTGTGACCTCGGGGTCAAACTTGAGGTCACGAAATACCATAACTTTTTTAGCCAGTTACCCAATGTTGCTTGTGACCAAGTTTGGTTGAAATCCGACTCATCGTTTTTGAGTTGAAACCATTGCCAGAAAGACCTAGTCATGCGTACATGACAAACAAGACGGCAGATCCCATTGATAGACTCAAGTATTTCTTAAAATATGTTTATGTTGCACAAGATGTCCTAAAGTACATGCATATTAAATTTCAGGTCAATCGGAGCATTTTGAAAATTTGACCTTTGACCCTTTTTGACCCCCTTAAGACCCCCTTAATGACCTCCTTAATGACCTCGGTTGATTTTTAAATTGTGTTTATAATGCTCAGGATGTCCTAAAGTACACCTGTAACAAATTTCAGACAAATCGGAGCATTTTGATAATTTGACCTTTGACCCCTTTTGACCCCCTTAAGACCCCCTTAATGACCTCGGTTGTTTTTTAAAAAATGTGTTTCTGATGCTCAGGATGTCCTAAAGCACACCCGTATCAAATTTCAGGTCAATTGGAGCATTTTTGTAATTTGACCTTTGATCCCTTTTTGACCCCCTTAAGACCCCCATAATGACCTCAGATACATTTTAAAATGTGTTAATGTCGCTCAGGATGTCCTAAAGTACATCCATACCAAATTTCAGGTCAATCGCAGCATTTTGATAATTTGACCTTTGACCCCCTTAAGACCCCCTTAATGACCTC
>JXSR01S020545.1:23738-40587 GCA_000969725.1 Ophiothrix spiculata
AAAATTAACTATTAATCAAAATGCTTAAAAACACTGTAATGGTATACATACAATATTTTCCAAAAGAAATAACAGTGCTGATTAATGAAAATAACTAAAATATGTTCAAAAGTATGGCAAGAATTGATTTTATTTGTTTGTTTTAATTGCAGTTTAAGAAAAGTGAAATTCTTCTGGTTAAAAGGCACTTTACAAATGCCAGTGTATGTATGTATGTATGTATGTATGTATGTATGTATGTATGTATGTAATACATTAGTCGGAACATTAGTAAAACAGTACATACAAATTTCATAAAATGTCTCAGTTTTTGCTGAATCTGCATTTGTTTCTTTTAAAAGAAACCTTGTATTTGAATGGGGCAAAAGAAAACGAAGCCAAGAAATGACATTTTCTGTTAAAATGACTAGCCTAGATTCTACTTAGAATTACAAACTCACGGAAATGTTCTAGATAAAGCTTAACAGTTTGGTAAATTCCAAACAAAGTACAAAACTTTTCACAGAAGTGGCTCAAACTAAGAGAGAATTAAAGCTAATTAATTTGCAATATATCATTCTGTGATGGTGGTGTGACTATCCTTTGTTTTCTAAATCATAAATGTGTACCTCAGATGGATTTACCAGATAAAAGATTAAGCAAAGCTTGAGATAATTTAATACATATTAAAAAAAGAAACATTTTTTCGAAAAAAATGTGTTTACCCATCACAGGTGTAGAAACAAGATTTTTTTAAGATTCAAATTTAGAAACACTGTTTTCACACCATTTAAAAAAAAATTAAAATTGGTAAAGAATTGCAATTTTTTCCAATATGCCTCAAAATCATGGAAAAATACTGGTAGGTTATATTACTATTAACATGAAATAATAAATTTAAAACAATGCATCAGCACTCAACGTTTCTTGGTCGACCAAAAAACGTGAGTGCTGATGCATTGTTTTGAATTTATTTTTTCATGTCTTCAACCAGCACGTATAAATTGCTTCATTCACGTACTATAAACATGTTCTATTGATTCATGTAAAAATATATGTGGGTGAAAATTAGTGGGCTGAATCTAGGCTGACTCTTTGGTGACAATATTGTTCCTATTCACATTGTCTGAAAATGTAAAATTGTGGTACAAAAAAATAAAGAATTACATGTCTAATTTTGTTTTGTTTTTCCTATACCACACATACATTGTGTGTTGCATTTAATTGTGCAAGCCCTCTATTGCAAATTGTTTGCATCAAAAAAGACATAGGCACTTTTGCCTGCTCCTTTAAAAATGACTGGTTCATAAAAGAAAAATAGATTGTTTTACACACACAGCTGTTTGAAGTGTTCATTCATTAAATGTTGAAAAAAATACACTGTTACAAGAAATACATGTCCTTAAAAGTGTTTAAATCAATTAAAAATAAAAATAAATTATTTTTATTTTTATTTAAATCAATTCTGGAATAAGGTGTTTAACTGTCAATTTTTTTTCATAGTTTAATTTCATTTTTTTTCCTCAAAAATGCTCATTTTAGATCAAAATACATCATTTTCAGCCCATGTTTTGAGATTTCAGTATCGGTGGCGCATTTAATTTTTCGAAATTATGTGCATATTGCAATTGACTAAAATTTATTTTTGGTCCCTTTACCTTTTCTATGTGTCAAATGTCAAAACCAAGGCTCATATATTCTTAAGATTTGGAAAATTGATTTATATAAATAGCGCCGCCAATAAAGTGCATTTGGCTAAAAATAAACAGTATTTAATGGTGATCAAACAGCGGTGTGCATAATGGTTCATATTTACCATGGTGGGTACATGATCAGATGTTTCCCAGCTGTCTGTTGGCAAGATGTCCTTGAGAGAAACTTTGATATCCTTCTTGTTGGGTTTGAGTTCAATCATTGTAGACATTGTGCATCTTCTGCTGTTTCTTTCATCATTCTTAATTAGCTGGAATAAGCCAATAGATATCTCTTTACAAACATCGGAGATTTACTTTGAAAGGAATTGATTGACCATTTTGCTGTTACTTTTCACCAACATTTATTTATGTAAGATGACGTTCAATGGCATGAACGTTCATGATTAAGTGAAAGCACTATGCAAACAGTCATCGACAAATATACGTTAACAAATAGACTACTTAAAAGTGATGTTTAAGTGATTTACATGAAGTCTCAGAATAGACAATATCTATGAGACATACTGACATATCAAGTAAGAAATGTAAAGTTTAAGCTTATAAATCATTAGAGCCTTACAAGTTCAGAGCTAGTCAATTTAGTTATCTTCAGTCATAATTGAGTGATATTAAATTAAGAATTATTAACCAATATGTCATCGGGTGTGCTTCAAAAGCTGCCTTCAGTCAACTTCAATCACATTTTTTCAATGAAAAATTGCAAATTATATTTTGGAAACCTTGAGTCAATAGTCAAGCTATTTTGCATCTAAATTTATGTGAACAAAAGGCCTTGTCATTAATGAGTTGCTGCTAATTATGCTATTTGGTTGATCAATATTAACCACTATTTTGGCATTTTGTGGCAAGTGATGTTTGTATTTTTCGGTGTTTGTTTTGGTCTTAATATCAGCCGATTGACATATGTTTATACAGTAACCTAAAACAGCCAGATAGGCATGAAACAAAGACATACATGAACCAGTATTCTTTGAAACATATTTGTGTCCCGTCATATCTAAGTGGCCCAAAATGAAAATAGATTTTTTGGTTTCATCTAAAAGATTATATTCTAAGCTTTAAAATGACACCTTGCTTTAGATATTGGATGTTTGGTTACAACGTTACATCCAAATTGGTAAACGGCATCGGGCTGATTCAGAAAACTATAGTTCTGAGTTTAAAATTTCTGTACTGGTAAAAGTTGAATAGGGAACAGATTTTTAAAACATTTGTATTATGTTTCAGATGTTGGAACCTGATTAATATGATAGAATACACTTGAAAGGTAACGTTTCAGATGAAATTAGAAATTCGACCTTGGACGTGATTTTTTACTATACTCAGCTTACATGGCCTGTATCTCGTAATTTACTATGCCGACCTTAAGAACACACACCACCAAATAGATCGCCTATTCATTCCTATGCAAAACAGCATCCAGATTATGGCGGATATCTTGGCTATAAAGCAACTGGTTGCTTAAACTCTTGGATTTATTTTGAGAATATGATCTAGAAGAGCCCACAAAGTGAAAGATATGTAGGGTAATCTTGATAAATTTTTTACTAGGTCACCTCGAACATAGGATATGCTCAAAATTTCAATTTCTCTAACTCGCTACAAAATTTACTCTAGACACTGAAAATCTGCTCTAAAAATAGCAAAATTATAGTAATCTTTAACCACTGTGATTACATCAAGTTGAACCACAGCACACGATTCAAAAGAACTTTGATCAAAAAAACCTAGTTCCCGCCATTTTTGAAGCTTTTACTTTAGAGAGGGCACCCAAACACATGCTCCCGCATTGCTCTGTACGAGCCAAAAGTCTTTATTTAGTGATGTGTGTCCTTAATTGGACTTACATTTTTAAGCATTTCATTTTAGTATTGCATTAACTTAGTTAGACAATATACGTGACGCGTTACATCAAAAGGTACAAGTTCTCGGCCAAGCAAATTTTGAGATACAGGCAAATAAAGCTCGTAAATTATAAAGAAAATAATAAGAAAATTGTCATCTTTATTCACCATATCTTCAAAATTTAAAATTCAATTTTCACAAGCAAGGTATCATTTTAAAGCTTAATTTATTCTCTTCAAAGTAACACAGAAATCTCAATTTTGTCAAAGGTAGACAACTTGTACCTTTTGATGTAACGCATCACATATATATAATATAAATTTCCCTTTTATCATATTAGAAAATATACATGGGCCGGGGGGCAGTGGCGGCACCAGCATTTCATTTCAGGGGGGGCAAGATAAATTTCTAGGGGGCAAAAACATTTTTAGACCAACACCGCGCAAATTTTTTTCGGATAAATTTGTTCATTTTGGCTAAAAAACGCCTATTTTCTACTAAAATAACGATATTAATAGTTAAATAAGCGCAAAGCGCGCAAAAATTTTACATTTTATGTTAAAATGATCAATAAAAAGGGGTAATTGAGAGAAATTTCCGCCTAAAAGCTTCTGATTTTTTTTTCTAGGGGGCAGACTGGGGGGGGGGCAAAATTTTTTTCTTGGGGGGCAAATATCAAAATTTACTCTAGACACTGAAAATCTGCTCTTAAAACAGCAGAATTATAGTAATCTTTAACCACAATGACTACATTTGAACCACAGCACATGATTCAAATGACCTATGATCAAAAAAACCTAGTTCCCGCCATTTTTGAAGCTTTTACTTTAGAGAGGGCAACCATACACATGCTCCCGCATTGCTCTGTGCATGCCACATATTGCAGTTATCGGCAACATTTCCTATTCAATGCACACACAATGCTCATAATTGATGCATGACCCTGAGATATCTTCCCGTGTTTTGGGTATTGGATGATAACTTTCCAAGATCGCTGTATCAAAACTAACCAGACGATTTTTTTCGTACATTTACCATTTTGTTCCTGATTTATTATATGTAATATTTTTGTGAACTCAAAAGACCAAAGGGTAAGCCTGACTATAGGTATTTTGTAACAAGACCTCATTCAGATTTTCCACGCTATTTCAGGTTTAAATTTCCTGTGCAAAGGAGTTTCGACATACCCACTTTCATTGGCCCACCACGCTTGCATCCTTTAAGCTATCAGCTTTGTACACACATGTCAATCAAGATCATAAAATTCTCGTTCTCATGACACCATACTCATTAGCATACAATAATTCAAAGGACCTGATCGAGTCCATTGAAAAAACACGTAAGACACACCCCAAATGCCTTGTTAACCAGGTTATACTGGGACAGTGGTCACGCCTTAGGAGCATGTTACGTCATTGAGATAATTGGTATCATCACTTGGCGGGCAGATACACTTGCGTTGTGTATCAATTAAACCTGGTTAAAGATCTCCAACTTGGTTTAGCAATGCAAAGGTCACGGTGTAGCGTGCAGTGGGCGATAACTGCAATATGAAAATCCTTTATTTAGTGATGTGTGTTCTTAAGGTGCCATTGACTTGCCTGTGGACAAATTGGACTTCACCTTTTTTACACAAATGTCAACAGTTGTGCAATATAAGCTTTATTTGAAATGCTTTTTTCACCATACATGGGTGAGATATCACACTTTGGGTGCAAGAGGATGTTTGGACCTAAATTTGGACATATAGGCAGGAGCGGACATCCGGGCGTTTTGTTTACATCCGGGACGTTTGTCCAAATAGCGCGGTGAAAACATTTGCCGACTTCCCATTCAACTCAATGGAGAAAATGACGACTCGCGGAAACTTCAATTGATTTTAGCAAATTGTCAAAATATTTCGATTCCAAAATCATATGAGATGTGTGGTTTTCAAGTCTTAACAAAATGACAACAGCTCATCATTTCACAAATTTTCATTTGGCTAAAAAAGAAAGAAAATGACGGGATCACTGGCTGAAGTACGGATTGTTTTCACCGCGCTCGAAGTGCAACGCGAGCTATTTTTAGACCACTGTGCTGCATAACCGCTGCGTATGACGTAGGTCCGCTCCTGCCTATTACGCTAAATTAGCAAGATTTTGTCAAAAAAATATTAATAGTCTTAAATACACCTTCTAAAAGAAACACTTACTTGAACATAGAATGTTGGTACAACATACACATTGATGTATGCTACTGTTTTCCGGTTTAACGTTGATGGGTTTTGAAATGCGATAACTTCTCTTTCAAATGGAGTGCTGGATGAAGCAGTTAAGTATGTAAAATGTTGCAGTTTGATCTGGACTGTCTTTTCTATGGTATGTTCTGAGACATCTTCTTGCATTTTTATCCATTCACCTTTAAATGAAGTAAATTTATTTGTGGTGCAGTTTACGGTGGAAATTATTAGAAATTATTGGAAACTTAAAGCATTGCATTTTAAGTATGAATTAAGCTTTAAGTGTGATACAAATACACGGACACGTGGAGAGTTGTTGATTTTGAATGACCCACTGTATAACATGTTTGGACTCTTTTCAACAACAAAAATCTTTGTGAGAATTTAAGGTACTAACAAACCCAATCCATGGTTGACTGCCTAAAGCTACTACATCATGCTGATTGCTGTTGTTCTTGCTGATTATTGCTGTATGTTCTGAACATTGACAATCAGCCAGAACAGCAGGTTCCAGATGGTTAGTTGTCTGTTGAGATTTGAAGCGGCCCCATATAAGGCTGTATACTTTTTTGTGATTGACCATATACATTGTGGCATATGTTTTCAGCAAGCATTGGCTAATTATTCAATATCTGTTTTAATTTACATTGCAACTAAATTTGAGGAGGAGAAATATATATTTTTATATGATCAATGTGGATCATATAGATAATCTAAAAATATTTGGGGTAGTTATCAATTTCCCATCATCAACCTGCATTATTATTAGAAAATACATTGGAAGCTATTGGAAATGTTCTTACCCATGATTTTGACTCGCCTGTAGATGAATTAAATTAATGGGTTTTTTTTGGCAATATATCAAAAAGTAAGTCAAAAAAAAAGAAAAATGAGTTTCTGGACATGTGTTTCTAGATTCTAAAAAGCATAAGAGGTCCAACTTTTATTTTTTCAAAATTTAGTTAGGTTGTTTACAAATATAGTGGTCCAATTCAAGAACAAGGGTTTTTCATACATTTTGGTCCAAAACTGACCTAACCATCATCTTTTACAAGAAAATCCACATCTAGAAATGTATACTTTTATATGGATTTACATATCGGTTGCTGAGTTACAAAGCATAATATATTTCAGAAAATGAGGGGTTAACTGTGCCCTTAATTCATCTGCAGGCATGTTGATATCATGGGTAAGAACTTATGACGCGAAGTTTATATTATTGCCCATGAAAAAGTAAATATAGACCCTAACTTTCATTTTTTGTCAGAACTAATTGCTCACCTTTTGTTTGTTTGGACTTTGTCCATATTGTTGCTTTATACTCTCCTTTCACACATGCAGGTAGGGACAGTGTTGTAGGTGTCAGAAACTCTAGTCCTTCAGGTTCACACTTTACAATAGGACAAATCAGTGAATGATCTTCATCAATAGGTGGAATTTCTTCATCATCTGCTAATGATAAGGTCACTTGAATAGTTTTTCCTTTTGGAATAGCACCTTGAGGAATGTGTAGATTTGCACCCACAACTTGAAGATTAAGCCTGTTTCCCTCGCATGTGGCCGGAAGAGAGACATAAGTTTGTAGCGTGTCTGCATCCAGCCCAATCATTTCAATGCCTCCTATGTTAGGCTCTGAAATTAAGCAAGTAATTACCAAAACTCAAGTAAATGTCAACAGATGTTAATAAAGTTGATGTTTCAGATGCCTGTATTCTGTTATTAGATTTCCATAGATTCAATTTCTTGTGATCATGCACTTATTTACATTGTATTGACTATTATTTGTCAGCTTTAATTTTTTATATATCTATTTATTGTGATAAGACAAACTTTATTTTATTATGGCCTTAAATTATCCAGTCTTTATCTTATCTTTCTTTTTGAGGGGTTAAATTTGTATTTGTTTGGTTTTGAAATTGACACAGGATTGCCTACAAAAACACAATTGTGGTCATTTTAGGGGCAAAAATGTACTTTTGGCCATTTTGAAGGGGTTGAGAAGACAAAACAACCTGCAAATATGAGAGGTGTTTTATGTATTGTAATACTTTTGGAGGTGTATTTGAATCCACTTTGCTGTGCACTTTATCACTCGGTCATTTAGCTATTTGACAGGAAGGCTAATTGCAACGAGTTGTACAACGCGAGGCAGATAGAAACGATGTGCATAGCTGTCAATCAAGCCAGAGAAACTACAAGTCTAAAATTGATTGCAATGTTATAAAAATAACCATTTCAAAGCATTACATTTTTACTGGCATTTTTAAGTTTTTGCTATCAACATACGTGTGTACTGAGTGATAAGTTCGTTTCCCCCTGTTCGTAAAATATTAATGGTTTGGGTTCGTATCACACTCGGCTTTCAGTCTCGTGTGATATTAACCCAAAACATTAATATTTTCTTGTATCGCATGAATAAACAAGGGATGACTAATAGTATCATGTCTCAAAACCATAGGCGGCGGAAATTTTTCGAGGGGGGGACGGACACCCTCAAAAAATCAAGAAGAAAGAAAGAAAATAAAAGAAAATTGTAAATTTTCCCTTTGTTTTGATCGTTTAAATAAGAAAAATCAAAAAAATTTGCGCGCTTCGCGCGAAATTACATTAGAAAATTGCAATTCTTGCACAAATTTCAAAATGTTCAACAATTTGTAGCTGAAATTAGCCGATTTGGCAAAATTTTTCCGCGCGCTACGCGCTCATTACAAAATATCGTAATTTTCCTCCGATGATTTTTGCTCAAAAAATTTGCCGTCCCCCCCCCTAAAATTTCAACCTTCCGCCGCCGGTGCTCAAAACTGTATATAATGATAACTTTTGAGCATTAAATATTTTGACATAATAAGCTTCAAATGCAAACTCACTAATCTTTACATCCATTGCTTTTGAAGTTAAAGTGTCTTCTATTTCTGCAACATCTTCTGATGATTCCCTGTATTAAAAGATATTTTAAAATGAATTTATTCCAATCTGTATAATACAATTATGTTTTCTTTTGAAATAGACAATAATTATAATGTCACATATCCCTTAATTCTAGATGAAAGAGTATGGTGTTCATTTGCTTAAAACTGTAGCAGGGCAGTTTTTGCTATGTGTACTTTCCGTTTCCATGGCAACCGTATACAACGAATTTTGTCATACTATTAGGAGTAATAAAATGTACAGCTTGTCCCAATATTAATGCAACGAGCAAATAAAAAATATTTAAAAATAGTTTCCAAAAGATTAAATCATAATAATATGTTTTTCAAAAGTGGAGAAACTACTCTGCAACATGCCTTTTGTCCCGTTCATTTTACCATTCCAGTCCAAAGATATGAAGAATTTAAGAAAGCCCTTTAAATCAGCTTTGGTCCGATTTGTAAATTTAGACTTCCAGCTAAAGAAATGCAAACTTAAAATGAAGAGAATTCTGCAAGCAACTGTAGCACAATAAATCCAAACCATTCTTACCTGACCTGTACCTTACATTAAGTGGTATTTTAAGTTCATTTTTACCTTAAATAGGTCAAAAGTTTCAATTAAAGTACGGATCTTCCTGATACTCTCAAATTACTTGCCTCTTGTTACTTCTGGTGCGACAATCAGGTAGTTTAGGATACAATTTCCACCAAAAGAGTCAAAAAAAGGGATTCTAATGAAAGGTGTCAACCAATAATAAGTCATTGACCGAAATCACGGAAGAAAACTAAAGACAAAGGAGTTTAGGACCTTGTGATTCATCTGGCCCGTCAAGGGGAAGCAACTTGTTGACAAAACCAGACGCAACAACCTGCTTAATATCAGCAGATCATCATTAAATTGTGTCCTTATGTCATAAAACGGGTTCAAGGGATAATACTCCTAATCATGTGATGTTTTTAGCAATTGCCATTTAATGTGTGCCCTATGATTCACCAGAGGTGAAACTTTACAGACTAACAAATCAGACCATCAAGATTTTTCGGGTAGTTACAAAATGTGCAATAACTTTTGATTCAGAGATCCAAATTTAAAAAATCAAAAATCCTGTAAAAGCTAATGGTCTACTCTACAGTATTAACGTGACGTTTGCTCACCATTGGGCTCTGTTCTCTCAAAATAAAATGTCAAAGTTTGTTGCATTTTTTATGGGACACTCTGTATGGTTATCTGTGTCTATCTAAAAGTATAAAAGTGTTGTAAGCCTGTATCAAAATGTAGGTGAATTTTTTTTTTCTTCGAAGAAATGGCTTTAGGACTGAAAGGGTTAAGGAAAGAATGTTTACTGGTCTGCTGTTTACTTGGAACATTTTACATCAAAATAGAACTCAAAAGTTTATGGAAAAAAATTAAAGTGTTCACATTCACTTTTGAAATAGGTTTTATATACATCTAAATCAAAATGAAATGAAATCAGAGTGTCATCTGTTCAATTGGAAAAGACCAAGCCCGTAGCCAGGGGGGGGGGGGGGGCGGGGGGAGCGGCCCACCCCCCCCCCCAAATTTGACAATGTACAAAAAAGGTCCACAAAAAATCCTTAAATACCCACCAAAAGAGCACCTAAAGCACCAAAACATGTAGATATCAGGTCGTTTCGTACTAAAATACTAAACAAAATGCTAAAAAATCAACTGAAAACCTTTTTTTTTTTTTTTTTTCCTTGTCACTTTCTCAAAACCACTAAGATTAGTTTTTGGGGCGACCAAAACGAAAAATTGTCCTCCAAAAGGTCCACTTTTTGAAAATCCGCACCCCCTTGAAAAATTCCTGGCTACGGGCCTGAAAAGACAGAAAGTAAATCAGTCACAGTTACCTTAGTTTATTTTTTATGGAGGCAAAAAAGTGATTGCAGTATCATAATCTTTATCTTTAAAGTTTAGAATGAGTTGGAAAAATCAGATATATGGTTGAAAATGCTGATTTGATTTCATCTGATTTTTGTTTGTTTGTGATTATTTGTTATCCCTTATATATTGTTGGACAGTACAAAATTATAAATAGATAATCAGCAAGTCAGTAACACATATGTATTACTTACATGTGTTTGTATACTGCTACACCTCCTTCATAGCCAATGAGCATCTTCATACCATCAGGCGTGAATGTAATGCATTGTGGATTTCCTGTAAGGGATAATTCTCGGGATGCAATGAAGTCACCAAGCAAAGACCAGCGCTCAATTCGATAATCAATACAAAAATATATGGTGTCTTTGAATATGGCTATTGATCTGACTATGCTTTCCTTTGGTTCCTTGGGAATACTGACTCTCTGCAAAATGCCACCCATTTTATCTACAATTACAATAGTTTTGTGCAAGTTACTTATGATAATCCTATCTGATGCCAGTGCTATGGATTGTGGCTTGATAGTAACCTTAAAGCTATCCATAAAATCACCATCTGGAGAGTGCTTGCTGATTTGTCTTTGGAAAATATCACCCACATAAATATGGTCCTCATTATTAATGGCTAATCCATGCAGCTTTGCCCAATTCTTTGCTTTTACTAGAGGAGATTGGTGTGCATGAGAAATCGTTGTCCATTTATTCCTATAGGAGCCATTCCTGCCATAGGTGTATACAAATTCAGTGTTGTATGTTATATATATATCACCCACAGAACTGACCTTCATATCAGATGGAATATCATCCATTGACGGTGGATTGATTGTGAACTTCTTCAAACCTTCTTGATTGAACACATCTACAGATCCACTGGCGGAGTTGCTTGCCCGAATAATGTCATTAGACATATTTACTGCAACACTAGATATGAGTGACTTATAATCAGAATGTTTTATGTAGTTCGATTTGTCAAGCTCCCATTCTTTCAGAAACTTCATTTGTAGATATTGGTGGTTAGATTCAAACAGCATCTATATAACAGGTATTATGTACAAAAAGAAATATGAAACCGAAATAATTATTTCAGAGAAACTTTGTATCATTGATTTTGCAATAGAGACCCTGCTCCAAAATTGATTTGAATTCTTCCCGGGGAGGGGGGCACTCAGATTTGGAGCTGTACACAACCGCGTTCAACATTTTTTCAGACCCACCCAAAGCAAGTTTTGGTCCATTCTCAAAATCTCAAGTTTTTGACAAAATTACGCCTTAAATAAGTTATCATACAATACATCTGTCAATGTTGAAAATATGACAAGAGAGATGAGTAACTTTATTGTTTAAAACCGTAGAATATTTTATGAAATGTTTGATATACTGGACTAATGACTCAATTCAGTTTGCATATACAACATAACTTAGTGTATGACCTAATAGGTGATATTGAAAAACATTGTTTTTTGAAGTATCTGACAATAATGAAATGGACCATCACCATGGTCACAGCCAAGACCATAAGAAAGAAGATCAAACATATTTCACTTTCAAGATTTAATTGGTGGTACTAATTTATTTCAAGCAACATGAATACCATCAAACTGTGCACTTCGTAATGGCTTTTATACACAATTGTCATAAAACCGATATTGATCAAAATTACCATGCATTTAACAAGCATTCAACACCCGTGCGACATGTACTTAACTCTCGTGAATCAAAAGTTAATAAGTCTTTGGGTGTTTGTGGTAGATGACTCAGAATTTTGAGGCAAAATGGGTAGAAATTATGAAAAAAGTTTAGGCAAAATGCTGTGTATGTAGGAGTAAAACATTACTTTTAATGGACTGAAAAATGCTTGTAAGAAATTGTTGACAAGCAAAATTGATTGACATTATCTAAGACCATGTACTGATAGTCTGTCTAGAGCAATTGTGGACCATTGATTAGATAGAGCTTAATTAATTTATAAAGGGCCCATTAACAGTAAAGAAATGTTTGCTTAACTCCCATATATAACAAGGATAAACAGTGTGACTTTGTTGTGTTGTGTTGTGTTGTGTTGTGTTGTGTTGTGTTGTGTTGTGATGTGATGTGATGTGATGTGATGCGTTGTGTTGTGTTGTGTTGTGTTGTGTTGTGTTGTGTTGTGTTGTGTTGTGATGTGATGTGATGTGATGTGATGCGTTGTGTTGTGTTGTGATATGTTGTATTGTGATGTGTTGTGTTGTGTTGTGTTGTTTTGTGATGTGTTGTGTTGTGTTGTGTTGGTTTGTGTTGTATTGTGATGTGTTGGTTTGTGTTGTGTTATGTTATGTTGATTTGTTATCGATTGATAATATGGCTTTAAATAGTCTACATTGAGTTTTCTTCTAGTTTTTTTTAACTTTCAGATTTTATTTTATTGCAGATGAAGTGATACTGATAAGAAAATAATCAATTTTTGCTATCCCTTGGGCCACCCGAACCTTTAAGGAAAGTAGTTACTCGTCCTACCTTCACATTTCAATAATCTGTGGCAAAAAGTCCAGTAATATAATTAGAGAATAAAAGATAAGATTTCTTGTTTTGCCTGTCATCTATCGTCTCATAATGGATGGGTGTGTACATTATTTTGAGTAATGGGAGCCCCCGCATTATTACATTTTACCGTTTTTAAGAAAATTAATGTGTTTTTACGTTAAAAATTAGCGTGACATCATCTAGTTAATTACTGACACCCCTGTCGAAATAATGAATCAATCCACATGTACGATTTTCCAGCGCGCAGCTGGCGCGGATTAATATACCAGGTGAAGCTCACATTGTTTTGTTTACAAATGACATGAATGACGATAGAGCCATGAAGTAAATCTGCACAAAATCTGATTGGAATATACTAATGTGTTTTGATGAAGATATAATTGTAATCATTACTTGGTGTGTTTGCTGTAAAACGTAACATTGCATGAAATAGATGACACGATTTTCCGAGTCAATACTGGCACTGACACTGTCACTGAGTCTGAGCATGGAGGTACCTCCATGGTCTGAGTATTCACGATTTGGCTTGCTGAGAGCCTGAAAGTCATGAAGACTTGAAGCGGGACTTGAAGTCATGAACTCTGCTTTTCTTAACTAGAAACTGAGAAAACAGTGTCATTGGTAATTGTAAAGAAGATTATTTATACAAAACTGAGCAAGGTAAGCAACTGTAAGCTTAATTCAATCCCGGCATTACATTGCATTTCATCGGAAGGCCAGTCACTAGCTAGGTGTTAAATTCAATGCACGAATCCGGGCACGAATCTTACCATCTCGGCCTCTGACTTGCCAATCGTGCCAACATTTATTTGCAACAAGAATTTCAGTTCAAAAAATAATGAGATAATTTTAGTATTACCATAATGATGAGCTAGCCTATGTTGTTCACCACAACATTTTGCTTCGAAATCAGTGCATGCACATGTGTTTTACTTTTAGCTGAGTGAGAAGGCCTGGGCTAGGCTGGGTCGATCGTCGAAAGAACTGAATAAAATTTTATGAAATTTACAGTATTGGTTCAAAATCGAGTGTGTCATACAGATGTTTTGACTTATTTTATGTCATAAATTAATTAACAGGTCTTTAAAAGAATGTAAATTGCTAAAACAAGTCCCAAACGCAGCACTGTAAAAAAGTAGTTCCTATTTGTTTACATGTTTCAAACTTGACGCGCTGCCTGTCATATCGTGTCATAATGGATGGGCGGAGTTAGGGTAAGAACCAGTCAGATTGCTTCATTGAATTATAAGCCACACCCACTGAATAAGAATGGTCAATAATAACAATAGGTACTAAATTAAATGACTGTTCCTCACAGGCATTGAATTGGCTTGGGTCTAATAGCTCGGCTCATCCTAGCACATCTCTGGCAAGTTACGGGTCTAAATTGATTATGTTTATATCTAAACTGACCTTAAGTATGATCAGTGATCAGGTGCATTAAAATCATATTATTTATTACATCTCTGGCAAGTTACGGGTCTAAATTGATTATGTTTATATCTAAACTGACCTTAAGTATGATCAGTAATCAGGTGCATTAAAATCATATTATTTTTTACATCTCTGGCGAGTTACGGGTCTAAATTGATTATGTTTATATCTAAACTGACCTTAAGTATGATCAGTAATCAGGTGCATTAAAATCATATTATTTTTTACATCTCTGGCGAGTTACGGGTCTAAATTGATTATGTTTATATCTAAACTGACCTTAAGTATGATCAGTGATCAGGTGCATTAAAATCATATTATTTTTTACATCTCTGGCGAGTTACGGGTCTAAATTGATTATGTTTATATCTAAACTGACCTTAAGTATGATCAGTAATCAGGTGCATTAAAATCATATTATTTTTTACATCTCTGGCGAGTTACGGGTCTAAATTGATTATGTTTATATCTAAACTGACCTTAAGTATGATCAGTGATCAGGTGCATTAAAATCATATTATTTTTTCAATATTCCTCTCGTTTGGTTAACTTTGTACCACATCAATCTCAATGTATCCTTGAATTTGACACAATAATTCAAAAATTCTTTTGAGAGGTTGTCAAAAATGTTCATTCTTTTTATCCCTCTCAATCGCAATTGACTTGTTTAAAATAATGTTAGGGGTAAATTTAGTATAGTTATATATTTCTTACCATAAGTATGAATTTCATTGAAGATCTTTTATGTGGTTCCTGGTCAGAGCACTGTTCTATCAATTCTGGTATTAGTATAGGACAGCCCATTGGTGAATAACTCTTTCCAACACTAAGTGGTTTATATGTTGTACATAATTCCAAGAGAACTCTTCCAAATGAAAAAATATCAGCAGCAAACTTTTGAGATTGCACAAGAGGAGTGGTTGTATATTCTGATGATAGTAATACTGGTTCTGGTTTTTCTTCATCATAGCCTACATGAAAACTTAACTTCAATATTTTTTTTTCTGTTTCTTTCTCTGCTATGAGATATGATGATGCAGTCACATAGCCATGTGCTATTCCTATCTCATGTATATAGGCTATTGCCCTGGCAGCTTGTATTGCCCAGTCAAAGAACTGACTTTCTGGTAGACGCTTTCCATGTCGTTGCTGTAGGTATGTATGCAGATTACCTTTGCTGCATTCTTCTAACACCAGTTGATTTGGATTTTCCTCTACTCTGCCAATGAGTTTCACTATATTTCGATGATGACATTTTTGCCATCCATCTATTATGGAGTCATCTATTTGGTTGGAATTAACAACAGTAACATTTGTATTAGCAGACTTCCATTTTGCTTGATAAAGCTTACCGGCACCATGATCAGGGCTAGGTGGATCTTGAAATTCTAAATCAGATTGTTTTATGATGACGAGTTGTCCTTTTTTCAGACTTGGTGCAGCCATGGTTAATGGTACTGAGATTGGTATTCACACCCTTGTTGGTAATTTGTTTGCATTAGGCTACGTTTTACGCCCTCAATCTGTTAGAATGAAGAAAATATGTTCATTATAATAGATTTCTGAAAATAACATGCTGGTTTACAAAGGAATTTATTTAAAAAATATTTAGTAGAAGAGCTCAAAATGTGAAATGGGTTCAAAATAAAGAAGAAATGGATGCAATGGATACAAATGTGGATCCAAAAAGTGTTTAAATTATCTCTTACTTTAATTATAACACTAACCCTAACCTTACCCTTATTAAAATGACATGCTTATCATTTCATTTCATTTTATTTAGGAAAACATCCAAGGATAAAAACACAGAAAAGAATACATAAATGTACACATATTTCCACTGTGGTCCAATTGGACGAGCCTAAATATAATAAAAATTCCTTTAAAAAGGAATTGTTCGAGCAATCATGAATGAATCTTTTGAGAGAATGTGATTTTTCATAAACTATCAATCGACCATGTCTACACAATATGACATGCATACCCCATGTAGGAATCTATTCTGACAAGGGACCAACGGTTATGGATAATTGTCCCAAAATCCGAAAATTAAGAAAAATAGGAAAAACAACATTCTTAGGAATTGGCAAAAATCACCATAGAGATCTTTTTTCAATTTTCTCTGAGAATACCTTTGGAATGGATATTTTTGTCCTAAAATACCCTCAAAAATTGGTATGGGTTTCAGACTTTGCGAGCGGCACCGGTACTATTTAAAGAAATAAATGGATTTAACTGAGAAAATGCGTAATATTTGGTAAAAGAGGGACTGGAGGCCTCATGGGTAAGGTTAATAAATTTTTGTTGGTGTAGGGACGTGC
>JXSR01S020546.1:14969-26827 GCA_000969725.1 Ophiothrix spiculata
GGGGGGGGGGGAACAGTATTATCACATATTTGCTGTGGAACTTTTCCTTAAATACTATAGAAAAATCATGTTTCATATGGTAATTGGATTCATTGACCTACTACATACCCTGAGAGCCAAATAGACATAACTTAAACATCAGACACACTTTGAAGTTTTGTTTTTTTACTTAAAAACTACTAGCATTCCGATATTCAATTGTCTGGTTTGTTCCAATTGCTGGCAGTCTTACCATTTTCTAACTAAACAAACTTTTTTCTAGTTAAAACAAAGCCAAATAATGGAGTTTATTGCATAGATTTGTGACACAAGTAAATTAGTGGTTTGCAGAATTCCATTTCATTGTCTCGCCTGAAAATTTTCAGGAAGAGACAGCGTTCCAAATTTCTGTCCGGAGCAAATCTCGGAAACTTTATGCTACGTTTATGATATTTGGTGACTGGGTAGGGGAGGAGACGAACGGGTTCCAGCAACGATTTTTGCGCACAATATGCTAATTAAGTACATAATTTGCATAATCTATGCATAAAATGGTTTCAATAGCATATTTTACAAACCATGTACCCTACATTCATGAAATGTGGTGGGTAGGTGGCGCTAGAGCTGTATTGTGCCTAGAGTCCCTATATATACAGAGTTGCGACAACTTCCCAAAATCCGCCATTTTGTGTCCAAATTTATACAGTAAGTCTATGGGAAAATCCGGCCAATTTGCATTTAAAAGGCCGTAACTTCTAAAAATAGCTTTAAAACACCAAAAAGTATACATTTATAGAAAGCTAACATACTGGTATCGATCGTGTATCATGACTACCAAGTTTGGTTGAAAACGAGTGAATAATCATGGCTGAGTTAGGTCCATTTTTTTACCAAATCTGAGGAAATAACCACGTTTCCATGGCAATAGAACATGATCAGAAATCAAATGTCATTAAAATCTATACATTTTCGACTTTGGTATTGACTATGTATCACACCTAGCAAATTTGGTTGAAAATGAGTGATGGTTGAAAATAAGTGAATGATGGCTGAGTTATGTCCATTTTTTACACCAAATCTGAGGAAATTAACACGTTTCAATGGCCAGAATATTGTCAGAATAATTTTTTCATTAAATTTTACTATAATCAACACTGGTATTGACTATCTATCACACCTACCAAATGTGGTCGAAAACGAGTGTATAATGGCCGAGTTATACCATTTTTTTACCAAATTTGAGGAAATTACTGTAAAAGTCTATATTTTCGCGAGAAGATATTTTCGCGATTTTGCCTGTAACAGACATTTCGCGAGTTTTAATTTTCGCGATTACCAAAATTGAGTTGCATAATATCAACGAGTAAGCTTACCAAGTCGCCATTAACAACACTCATTTGACATTCATCGCCAATTATCGGCAGATTTTACAGTGTGGAAAGTTGATTAGAAAAGTGATTGACGTGTCTCAAGACCATTTCTTTCAACTAAACAGCCAAGTAGATCATTATACTTTCAACTTTTTTCACTATCACATGATTGGTTTCAGAAATATTTGCCTCATATTTACCATCTACATCGTTCGTGATTTAGCTGGCTGAATGATTAAACTTCCGAATTCAACAGCTTTACATGCACAGATTCACTGCTTTGCTTGTTACGTATTTTGAGAGAAACTTTAATTGGTCGATAAAAGACATTATATTTCGCGAGTTTTTAATTTCGCGTTTGAGGATTGATTCGCGAAATTCGCGAAAATAAAAACCTCGCGAAAATTTCTACTTTTACAGTAACACATTTCCATGGCAACAGAATATAATTAGAATAGATTTTTTCATTAAGTTTTACTATAATCAATATTGGTATCAATCAAGCATCATACCTACCAAATTTGGTGGAAAACCATGCTTTAATAGTTATGAGTTATGTCTATTTTTTCCAAATCTGAGAAATTTTTGAAGAAAAATCACAAAAATCACGTTTTTTCATGTTTAAACCTCATTAATATTCATAAAGGTTATTTCTAGAGGTTACAGACTTTTAAATGCAAATTGGCCGGATTTTCCCATTGACTTGCTGTATAAATTTGGATCCACTTTGGACACAAAATGGCGCCCATGAACAAAATTTGAAATCCCGCCATGTCGCAACTCTGTATATATAAGGACTCTAATTGTGCCAGCTGCAATTTAGAAATTTTGACTATTTTTTGTGTTTTCAATGCACAGCTCGAGAACGGTTTCACTTATCATCATGATCAGTATGGCGTGCCATTGGTGCAGGAGCAGTGAAAATTGGCGTAACAAGTTTCTGAAAATGTGTGAGAAAGATATTTTTCTAGCCAATTTCGAGCCACAGCTCATGATATTGGTGCAAACTTGCTCGAATTTGCGCAACCTCAAAAACCTTAGCGGAAACACTGATCATGATATTTCTGAATTAAATAGATGTAGGGGAGGAGCATCACTCTGTGCATTTTGAGCGCCAAAAATATGCTTATTAAATACCTTAAATATGCTAAATAAGTATCCAAATTGCATGATTAAGCTATAATTTGACTTATTATTGTGGTTTAAATGCATATCTTGAGAACCATATCACCTTATCTCTGATATCTTCCGATATTAACAAACCTTTAACTAACTGAGCCGGTAGACAAGACAAGTTTCTGATAGGCTCATCGATTATACGGTTGATACTGTAAATTGGGTTATTTTCGCGAGGGTTTAATTTTCGCGAATCATCATCTAACCACAAATTTTATGTGTAGGTCAATGTAATGAAGCTTATAAATTAATTAAACATTAAACGCGCGAAAAGGTCGTGAATATCGCGTTTCACAAAAAATTCTGCTCACAAAAATATCCCCGTTTGAGTATACATGTGAGCCAGTATACTGGCTGGTCTGGTTCAAAGGTTTAACCACCTTAGGGTTGGTTCAAAGTTTTGGCAGACAGAATATTCTATGCAACAACTATCCGTGTTTAAATTATTTCCCCTTATACCCAAATGCACCTTGGGATTAGAACGGGTATTTGATGGTATCCTGTAGAATACTTTTTTATTCGCCAGCGTGTCGAATATTCTATCATGAAATAGTCGTTATTACATAGATATGCGTGAGATTTTATTGAATAACGAATAAATATTGTACAAAATTGGCATAGAATATTCTATGGGAAGAAGTAACTAAGACCAGACCCTTACAGTTGACCAGACACACTGTAATACAATACACACATTACAACAGAAAATCTTTCAGTCACACAGGGTTTTTTTATTGGGCAAAAATTTCAGGTTCGGTACCTGTACCTCTGTATTGCTATCATATAGTTTGTTCGTTTAAATTACATATTTATACAAGTGATAAAAAAAGGGAACTAGATGTTTTACATACAAAATATCTTTCAAAATCTTCATTTACTACAAATATTTTCAAAAACCATTACACTAACATGGGAAACGTTATCTTTGTGCAGTGTTCCCGCTAAGGCCGTATGTCGCGAAATTGGCGCAGAAGCTAAAAAAATTGGCGCAAGGGGTTCACAAAACAAAAAAATAAATAGGGTTTTGGCTATACTCAACCTTCACTTATTTCAGTTTTATTCAGATTATATTCAAAATTACTCTAATTTTTGAGGCGATCTTTCCGAAATTGGCAATAGCGGGATGTACTTTTCTTTTTTATGTCGCTTTGGCGCAAGGTCAAAATATTTAGCGGGAACACTGCCTTTGTGTCACTGTTTCGACTGATTTCATGCGGGCTTTCTTGGTTAGCAATAACCTTATGACTTTCCACGGCAAACAATGTTGTTGGGTATAATCATGCAATACTTATACTTTCTTAAAACTGGGTCAGATAAAAACATGGTAAATTTTGAAAATGTGTGATTATTGATTTTTTGATCAAAATATATCTTTTTATTATATAGGGTAAGGTCCATGCAACCATAACATATAATCAAAATGCACAAATGATAACGTAATAAAGGTGATGACAGGATAATTCAAAAAGTGCGGTTTTAAAAGTTCATAACGTATACATGTATCAAGGTCACTGGGATCAGAAATCACCATAGTAGCTTTCATTTCCCGCATTTTGGCGAACATTAACTCTTAAGCCTTAATCACTACGCTCCAAGGGAGACAATCCTATTTTAAGTGATGGGATAATCCATGTGGATTTCACATGTGAGTGCCTCCCCTGAGAGCGTATAGGAAATACTGTATACTTCTATGTGATTACAGCCTTATAATAAGATAAACCCAAGGAATCTAAATAGGGGAACCAGTACTTATGTTGACTGACCATTTTTAACCATTTAGGATGACCGCCACCTTGGTTGTAACCCAAGGAGGCAAATTATTGTACCCCACTGGGGTGTGGCCGGGTGGTGTGTGACACATCAAAAAAGAAATCTCACAAAATCAGGCATGGGATTGCATCTTCCTGAAAAAAGCTGGAAACACTGGAAAAGAGCGTAAAATTGGAAAAAATGCCTCAAAACGGGCTGAAAATAAATAAAATTGCGGAAATTTTTACATCAAAAAAGCTGGAACCAGCTGAAAATCTGGAAAATCTCATGCCTGCAAAATATCAGCGTATGGATATCAAAGGCAAAATAGACATTGCTGGAAGCGTGAATCCATGGATTTGCATGTGAAATAAAATGCACACGCTCTCTAGGCATTGAGTCAGGATTTATATGATCAAGCTTAGCTGTTGGGGGCTTGTTTCAAAACAAACCCAGAGGCACATTAACTCTTTCACTACGGAATAACTTTTTCACTATCTGTCCTATTTCGACGGAAAGCTGCTCTAAACGGCTCACAGACACCGCACTTTATGATAGCATATGATAATTGTATAGCGCCAGGGTTGTTCTCCTTGCTTTGCCAATTCAGGCTGGCAAGGTTTTTTTAGAGCAATTTGAAAAAATGTGTCAAAGTAGAAATTCCGGCCAATCATGCACTTTTGTAAGCCACTGTGAGCGGCTTACCAGAGTGAAAGAGTTAATTAACTCAGCTGAGAACAACAATAGTGGAATTAGACATATCCCCTTTTTAAACTCCTTGGGTGTACCATTATAATTAGTGGCAAGTTATGTGTAAAGTAGATTTTTGCCATAAAAAAGTACAACAAAGCAAAACATGCATCAAATTCAAACTCTCTATAATAGACCTCTGTTTATGTGTAATCAAGGGAACATAGTAAACTCTTACAAAAGTAACACGGACTGAAGACATGACGTCTCCGACGATGGCCACATCAATTTCAACTTTTTATGTTCACTCCCAAGGCCAATAATAAACCCATAATTCTCCGATGTTCAAGACTTCCAATCTACTTTATGAACTTGTCATTTTCCAAGGTTTACCATTTTAAAAGGCAAATATCAATAAAATGCATTTAAGGGGTTTTCTCAGAGATTCAGTTGCTTTATGACTGCGGGATAGCGATTTTTCCATAAATAGTAAAAAAACATTTAAATGTTTGCATCCTTTTTGCGTGCGCAAATTTCAATTCACACTGAACGCATGCTTTATTAACGTGTTTGGTTGATCATGCGCCGCATTGCTACTTAATATGTACGCGGGAATTATGCAGATGCGCTATCAAAGTAATTAAATTTTATTGAAAAATGTCAGTTTTTGTCACTTTTCTTGAAAACTAACACGGTGACCCTATTTTTCTATTTCAGTATTTTGAAGTGCGCAAAAAGTGCTTTAACATAATTTTTTTATGTAGAAATTAGAAAAATCAATGGAGAACTTACTATTTTACAAGCAATAATGATCGACTTTTTGGAGGTTTTCTTATACTTTGTGTGGTAAATCAAGTCTGTATCTCAAAAACAAGCATGGTGACCTATTTATTTTATTTTAGATTCGTTATCAGCAAAAATAAATCTACCAAATTTTATAGAAAATCAATGGAGATTTTGCATCTCTGAGAAAACCCCTTAAAAGACCATGAAATTTTTCTTGTGATTTCATAGTCAGTCAATACAAATTTGGGCGCAGTGGCGAAACCTTTATCAATCTATAAGGATAAAAACTAAATACATAGCTAAATTAAAATTGCAACTGGTATTTTAATTTTAATATACCTTGATATTCATGCATTTTGTCATATTTGTGTGATTTGAGCAAAATGGCTGGCAGTTTAATATTTCTCAATTTTTTTACTACAATTTCTGCACTCGATATTCAAAATCAATAAAATTTTAGTTTTTACACACAGGAAAATTATGGGCTCACCCATCATAACCAATTAAGTCACAAAATTGTGTTGCTGTGAAAAATTCATTTACCATACATGATTAGGATGATATTATAACCTAAAGTTATTACCAAATTAGCAATGCTGGGTTTCAGCAGCAAACAAGAGGTTGTCACTACTGACTTGTACTTCTATTTTAATATAACAATGGCAAAACAGGGTCAGAAGTTGTGAAGAGTTACTGTAAACGGGGTTATTTTCGCGGGGTTTGAATTTCACAATCAATATATAACCGCGAATATAACACTTCGCGAATACATTCATTATAAGTGTAGGTCTATGTAAAGAAGCTTTAAAATGCAAATTTAACACGTGTGAAAAAGGTCGTGATTGTCTGGTTTCACAGAAAATTCTGCTCGTGAAAATATTCCCGTTTGCAGTACAAGAATCCATTTAGATTCTCACAAACAAATTCTGTGAGAATTCACAGGATCCTCTTTTGCTTTTAATCTAATCACTTTGGGAAAATTTTAGGAGAATCTTCATGGATTCTTCCCAGAAAGATTAGGAGAATCTTTGCGAGACTGGATTCTCCTCCACTTTCTGACCCTGCAAAATCTTTATACATGCATCCAGCTTTTATGATGCCAATAATATATTGGGGCAATCTACATGGGAGTGCAAATCCAGATGAAAACGCATCTCCGTAAATCACTTTGCAGAAGACTGTAGCTACACAGGCGTCAGATCCAGATACACTGCACACCACTCAGTGTACACGTACGTACAAGCAGTCTACGGAGAAGCATATCTCGGAGATGCGATGTGTTTGCATCTGGATCAGAACTCAGTGTAGATTGCCTCATTAAACCAATGTCACCATCCACAACATAATGATGTACATTATCAAAATCAAACCAATTTGACCACCATAATTTGTAAATATCACTTTAACAAAACGATTAATAGCAATAACAGATCTACATTGGCAAAATGCATGAGGTACAACACATAATAGGAATGCTTTCTTAAAAGGTTTTAAAATATATATTTCAAGCTTTTATTTTTAAAAACCAACATCAAATATGGCTAAAAGGTGCAGTTTGTGCAATCTAAAAATGTAGCCTTTGTATAACGCAGAGATACATGCTTGCAATTGAATATGCATGATTGAACAGTATGGAAAAACAAGCACTGACAAAAGAACACTCCTCTAATTGATAACTTTGTCACTAATTAACTTAATTGATAAGTCGGTGTCTGCCAATATGCCATCTTTGGATTATCTATTAGTATGGTGCTTTAAAATCTCTGCCCTACAAAGTAAAATTGCAGTATGTGCATTTATAAACCAAAGCGGATACTTCCTATAAACATGAAATTTCACTTCAATCCAATCCCATGCTAGAAGGTTGTATGTACATATGTTTGATATAGTAGATACTTCCTTCAGTTATGAAAGAGAAATGGTCATCTGTTCATTTGGGCAGGATTTGTCCAAGAGAGAAGGAAGTAACTTGCAATATATCTGCAATACACAACTGCATTTTTACTTTGCTTGGCACAAATTTCTAGACTGCGTATTGGTAGCCTACCCACTGGACATTAAACAGAGCCTCCGTCATTGATTTAAACTAAGTCTTGTACAGATCAAGGAAAGTTAGTGGATTTTAATATAGTTATCCACATGGCCAATTAAATTTGAATGCATACACCCTCTGTTTCCAAAATCGTTCCACAAGGGGATTCTGGATTTTAAGTGGATTATGGCAATTTTGACAAACCTACTGCAGTCATAGTACATAATCTAGACATATACCAATGTTTACAAAGTATTGAAAGATTTTCAAGTGGCAGTGATCATTCTGTGTACAATCTACAATTCAAAATTAAGGTAGGTACAACAATGCAAACTCAAATTCATCGGTGAATCCGTTACATAGTGCAATCAAACATAAACTAACAATTCTATTACGCCAGGCTCTAAATTTTCTTGTCAGAGAATTATTTGAAACAACAATAGTCATTGCAGCCTATAATTACTTATCTTTATGCAAATTAATGATGACACTTACAGCTATATATCAAAATTGAATATTTGGGTAATAATGTATGTTTAATTTCAGCCTAACTTTTCTGCATGTCTGCAAAGTCACAGTTCATCAAATGCACGATATTCCAATTTTAACACATATCAATTCTATATGGCATGTTAAAACAAATCATACATTTGATGAACAAATCAAGAAATTGTAGCCCGTACAAAAGCTTCCCTTCTGAATTTCAATTGATTCAAGAAGTGCATCAAATGCACGATATTCCAATTTTAACACATATCAATTCTATATGGCAAGTTAAAACAAATCATACATTTGATGAACAAATCAAGAAATTGTAGCCCGTACAAAAACCTCCCTTCTGGATTTCAATTGATTCAAGTAGTGATCCACAGTATCTATTACAAAAATAAATCTCTAGGTCATTCACATCTGTATTTATACTATATGGAAAGTATCACAAAAAAGATAACAATTTGTTCCAAAAATTTGTTCTTATATTACAACTTACAGGAGAGCAAAAAAACAACTTACTCTTAAATTTCTGAACTATATACATTGTTCGTATCAAGAAAATCACACAACCAAAATATGCTGTACAATTATAAATTTGACAAATCAAAAGCATATCCGCTTAAAACCTTTACAAATATAATGAATAATATATAGAGCAATAAGCCTTAAAACACTAAATCTACTAGAAAAATACAGGGTGGTTCAAAATATAACCTTAAATATGATCATGAATTTTCAAACACCCTGTACATGCAAGTCCACTTACAATCAGTTACCCTTTGAGGGTCTACAATAATAAACAACTTGGTTGATCAATTATGAAACTTGCTTGTAAAAACCAAAGTATTTCGCAAAAATATGACACATAAAAGGTCAATGAGGCGAAGGTCAATAAAAGTTTCTTTAAATTGTGTTTACAAACACATGTTACACATGGTTACAATTTCTATATTTCCAAAAATCCCCCTCCCCAATACCACCCAATCAAATGAACAAGTAATTCATAGTTCATGATCTTGTTTTGTCAAAAATAGCCGCAAACGTTAGGCCTTCATCCTCAAGCTGACTATTTCACTGACTTGTTAGAAAAATTCAACTTTATATAATTAGTTGCATAAATCAGGGCTTGTGTAATTCATTTACCTATAGTTGGGTCAAAAATTATGGCTAAGAGCATGATCATATAAAGAAATATCTGAACAGTCAAATGTACTGAACACTTCTTGTAAAAAAACCCTCTTAACTTTCAACACAGTTACCAAATGTTTGATGTCCATAAAACGTCTCCTGCCAAGTCTTTTTCACCTCCATTTACCATACAGAATAGGAAAGTCAAAACTCACAAACAAGTGTCGCCAGCAATTTTTAAGGCCTGTATTTCATTTAGAAAGCTTTTACATTTTTTTAAACATGGTTTTCCAAGGAATTTTGATAGGGGAACAGATATTCTCCGCCATTTTGATTTCACTGCCATGTAAATCTATGGGAAGGCGGCCATGATCTTGGATTGTCGCTCATGGAGGGCAAGTTATTGTACCTCCAGCATTTTACAGCTACGCGTGCCTCACTTTGAGAGTCTTCGCAACAGATTAGCGGGAAAATTGGCGTACTTTGATCATAGCAAGTCGCAATACACGCTACTTGAAACGCAGACCCGGTTTGCGCGGGAAACAAAATGCACACACTGTATATGCGTCAAGTGAAGATTTACACGATCTGCCTGGATATCGGGCCAAACACTGAATATATATCCGGAGGTAACAATCACTCTGCTCCATGAGAGACACAAGATGGCGGAGAAACTGGTTCCCCTATAAAACATCCTTGTGGCTTTCACATTTCATGCCTTGCCTCTCGTTTTATAAACAGACTACAATTCTGAGCTATCAGACCCAAAATACCATTACCAACTAGAAATTTAAGTACAGCTTGGATATAAATTACATTTAACATCATATTATACTAAACTGTGTACAATTACAAAAAAATGGCTTCAAGTGATGTTTCAGTAAAGGTGGAACTGTATAATGCTGAGACATCAAAATACCACTAAAAATCATGCACCGAGTTAAACGACTTTTAAAAAGTGATTATTCCAATTCAGTCATAAAAATCTATGCACCCATTTATAATACATGAGAGTAAAAAAGAACAGCATAATTTCATCCCTGATAATGTAATTTGCACAGTAAAATTCCTACTGCCTGCACAACAGGGGTACCACAATTGCTCAGTTACTGTACAGTAACTTCGAAGTAACTAGGCAGGTCCAGTGCAGTTTCTGTACACTATGAGACTGCATTAACAATATAGTGCCCATGACTGTTGAAAAAAACATCCTGGTGATATAATAGTGCATATTACAGCTATATGCTATGAGACAGCACTGCTAAATTAGACCATGCTTACAAGAGATTTGCTTGGAAATTCAAGGGTAATTACAGCTCTATGCTATGGGGTAGCTCTGCCAAAGCTAACAAAACTCGCAAGCTTCCCAAGTTTTGAATGCACACACAAAACCATGGCCTCGGCTGAATTCAAACCACGGTAAATGAGCCCCGGGCCGGGCGGTCTCCTTGTTTCCTTGAGCAAGAAACTTTACTCTACTTGCTCCGTGGTCGGACAGTCACGTAAAGCCGTGGGTCCCCTATACGAATAGACTCCTTCATGGGGTATGCATTTTATGCAAGTGCTTGTATGATTGATTGATTGATTGGTTGAATATAACTAACTGATTGAGCTAACAGGTCTGTGCACTGTACAGTGTTCCTTCACTGGTACTGTAAAGCAATCTAAAACATTGTGGTTCTTAATGCAGGCTAAAGGAATTTTACTGTGTATTCTTTTTTCAGTCTTTCCTGATATAAAAAAGGTACTTAGTCAAGGTTTCTTTCAAAAATGTACATTGTTTTATGTGTGGGGGCAAAATCAAGAAAATGCTCCATATGCAAATTCTTAAGATTCCGTCAAAAGTGTCCTCGAAATTTTTTTTACATTTCAAGGTAAAACTAAATTGTGCTTACATTTCATTTGGTCAAGGTATAAAACTCATGGGTGCATAAGTATTCAATCGGGGCTGGCTGATTTTTAAATCGACTTTAACAAATGAATCGGTCATAGGGGGATTATCGGAATAAGGGAAAAAATTGCATCATTTGTGACAATTTAATTTTAAGTATCTGTATGTGTGACATGCAGATTTGTATGGGACCAATCACAACGCATTAAGGTTGTTAGAAAATTCCGGAAATCACGTTTTCTGTCCCTGGAAGAATGCGAGTTTATTCGAATCCCAATAATAACCTATGTAAAGCTAACGACACAATCTTTATGCAAATTAATGATGACACTTACAGCTATATATCAAAATTGAATATTTGGCTTAATTTATGTATTAATTTCAGCCTAACCTTTCTGCATGTCTGCAAAGTCACAGTTCATCAAATGCACGATATTCCAATTTTAACACATATCAATTCTATATGGCATGTTAAAACAAATCATACATTTGATGAACAAATCAAGAAATTGTAGCCCGTACAAAAGCTTCCCTTCTGAATTTCAATTGATTCAAGAAGTGCATC